>BOPP01000015.1:2035757-2058743 GCA_017312745.1 Gryllus bimaculatus | reverse complement strand
CTCCGCCTCCTCCTCCTCCTCCTCCTCCTCCTCCTCGACCTCCTTCGCCTGCTTCTCCTCTTCTTTCGTCTTCGCTGCGTCTTCCGCCTCCGCCACCTTCTGTTCCGCTTTCGCCTGTCCTGTCTCCTTTTCCGCTCCTATCACTCCGTCCCTTTTGCCACCTTCTCTGCCTCCTTCATTTCCACCTATGCCTCCCCCTCCTCTTTCGCTTCCGCAGCCTCTTTCCTCCTCCGCCGCCTCAGCCTCGAAAGCCAGAGCCCCCGCCCCCGCCCCCGCCGTAATTACCGCCATGTGTCATCAACCCCGGTATCATCAAAATGGTGGGACTACTACCTCTTAATAGTGCATCGTATGTTGCAACTGAAACCTGTTCGTTATTCATTTTTGAGATCTGTGATTCAGAGTGTTGGGTCAACCTGGGTCCAGCGAGGTACCCTGTGAAGTGGATCACGCTGCAAAGCTTACCAACGCTGTCCTTCGCTTCTTGAATTGAGAGCCGTTGTTCTACATACAGAATGACAACAAAACAAGAATAAAGGGGAAAAAATGAATTTTTCACCAAAATTTATGATTGACGAATAAACATAATTACTTTTCACGTAATCGCCGTAGGATTTCTAAGTTTGTCGCAACTGTGTTGTGGACGAAATTTTCGATTCCCTCTTTGAAGGAAGTTGTCACCATTGATGGAAGATAGTCCGGAACATCGCTTTGAAGTTCCTCATATGTTTGATAGCTTCGGCTTCATTCTTCAATTCTGAGGAAAATATAAAAATCACTTGGCAAGTTGGGGCTTTATGCCAGGTGATCAGCAATGATCCATCGGCCCCAAAAGTTGTTTGGTTACAACTACACCGTTAGGGCAAGCGCTGCTGAGGACTAGCGAATAACGAGGACATAAAATCAGAATTTTTCTTCTTTTGATTTTAAATTTACTCCATATTCTCTATTCATTACTCCGTGAATTTTGGCTGCGCTATTCCCTTCTTGATGAAAGCAAATTACGCAGCTCGCTCTTGGCGGAAGCGTCAATCGTACCAGTCAAACTCACTTGCTTACAACTCGGTTCAAATTGACGATGCTGTGTCTTAAGAGAGGTTATGTTGAAAGAGATGCGCAGTCGCTAACTCCATATACCCAAATCCCCCTACTTATCTAGGTGTTTAATGGTTTGATCAGAGGTTGAAAACAAACGGCCTAAGTACTTAGGTCCTTACAGAACGTCAAGTCGGTGTGACCGAGGTTTGAGATATTACTCGTAGCCGAGAATGCAATAGGAAAAGGCGAAAGTTGAAAGTAGGATTGAACGTACGAGGTTTCAAGTGGAATCACCTTAAAGCTCAACAGCAACGGCAAAGCCCACGGGCAAGGCTTCCTCGCGCCGGTTGTAAATCTGACGCTTTCTTTGCTACCTTTACTGTTCTCACAGCTGGAAAGAATGCGGCGACCATATATTTTCAACCACAACAAGCTAGGCTTGCGAGCAGCGCTTAAAGGCGTGCATAGGTCTCATTAACCCATTAGTCCCTTTAAACCATTTTCTTGGAACATATCTCATGAAACGTTTTTGAACTTATTTTTCTTTTAAGTTACTAGTATAGGAGTAAAAGATCCTGACATAAATTCAGAAGAAAAAAAATGAAAACTGTGAGGTTAGGGTGGCGCGCCGTGGCGGCGGTTGTTGGCCGTGAGGGTAGGAATGCGACATTGATGTCGATCAGTACAAAACATCGATTTTTTGTAGAAACATCGATGTTTTAAACATCGATATGTTAACACCGATGTTTCTTTAACTTCAATGTTTTGTGATCGATGGTTTTTTTATTTTCCGATGTTTTATTTCTGAATGAAAAATGCCCATAATCACAATACTGTAAAAGCAAAAATATGAAATAACTGAGCGTTACACAGTTTTTCATATGTTGGAACGAAAGGAACGCTTCATCTTCATCGACCAAACTCTCTCGCCCGAAATGACCTCCAATCCCTCTGTCTTCATATTAATTTCGCACTTTGAGGTAAGGTCAACAAATACGCTGTTGTGCGTAAGTTATCCTTCTTCTCGTACCCTTATTCGGCGAACTGATAAAAACGAACACTTTCAAATTTAATTTTAATAAACACTAACTCAATGTTAGGGATTATTCCAGTATAAAACATCGGTGATGAAAAACATCGTTGGTTTTTTGTAGATTTATTTGAAACATCGATGTTATAATTTTGAACATCGATGTTCGTTAACATCGATGTTCGTTTACAGCGATGTTCGTTTACATCGATGTTTGCTAACATCGATGTTTGGTTATCGATGTCGCAACAATAGTGCGGGGATGAGGCAGCGGCGGCGGCGGCGCCGCCAGCTGCTGCCATGCGAGCGGCGCATCAGCAGCAGCGGAGGCGGCGGCGGCGGCGGCAGCTTTTCTGGGAAGCGCCGCCGGAGCACGCGGGCGCCCCGGCCGGGCCCCGCCCACCGCCGGCGGCACCGCGGGAATTCCCGCGCAGTCATTCTGTGAAGACGCTTCTAATTATGTAATAAGTCAGCGCGTTGTGTGATGTCCGCGGTGGCAGCCGTACAATTACTTTCGCCCCGCAACCGCCCGCGCGCCCCGCCCCGCCCCCGCGGTGTTGATGCGCCGTGACAGAAGAGCGCCGCGCCGGATAATTGCCGGATAACGGAGCGATCTAGGTGTTGTAAATCGCTGCTTGGGTTTGTTGGTAGACGCAGGAACGTACGTGTCTGATGAATGGTGTTTGTTTTTGTTTGTTTGTTTGTTTTGAATGTGGAAATCCTGTGTTATTTTCATTTACTTGAGTGCTATTTACTTAACTCGTAGATAAATGGTTATTACACTGGGTCAACATGTCCGTAGTACCGAGAATTCTGAAACAGAGTATTAAATTTTAGAGGTGATTTGCTCAAAATAATTATCTGCATTTTTTATTTTACATAAGTAGGAATTTCTCCACATTAGAATTTGAAGTGCACTGTCGAACTTATAATTTAGTTTCCAGTATTAGAAATGCACAGAATACCTAGACTTACATTCATAATATTAGATTGAAATATGAAGATTATTAATGTTTATCTCGTTCTCGATAAAGGATAATGGATATTATTAACATTTAGTAACTTCATCAATGTTTTGAAAGTAATCTATGATTATAGTAACAATAATATATTATCTTTATAATACAATTAACATTATATTACACAAAATAATATGAGTGAGTCTCAGGGTAAATTGTAATTTACAATTTAATAATTAAAAAAAATAACAAACGTATTTATAAAAAGCTGAAAAGTATTGTAACTCACGGATTGACAGAAAACACTATTTGAAATATTGTACCAGATTTGTCTATTTGCAATACTACAGCAACGCTAAACCCTACGTGATTTTAATTAATTTACTCTTACTTTAATTTAAAGATTATAATTGATATATTTATGAAATATTGATCTTTCCTTGCGCTTTTCGTGGCAGACACAGGATCATTTTAACTCCAGATGGGTTTTACGAATACGATTTTATTTTTCAGTATTCCGATTTTTTTGAAAGTTGAATTGAGAATTTTTCGAAAGCATAGAAATTACTGACAGAGCTAGATCCTAAAACTAGAAGATGTCATCATTGATGGAGTAGTTTTGTACTTAATCATTTCATTTTATGATTCAGCATGCCATTAAGACAGCTTGAATGTGCGTGTGTCGGTCGCAAAAATTACTTGACCGATATCGCTGAAATTTTCACACTTTGTTCTTATTAACCGGGAGTATTTAAAGAGTGGTTTGAAATAAATCGGATATGGGTGGGCGATGTTTTTGCGAAATTAAATTTCCGACGCTCCCGGAGGACCTTACTTGAGGTGCGATGTATGGATATTGTTTTGAACTACACGCCTCGCTTCGACTCATAATATCGAATAACATCGAAATTGCGATCTAAGAGTAGATAGCAGGAAGTCTCAACCAAATACTGTCGGTGCACAGCATCATTCGAATAATTGATTTTTAAAGTATAGTGTAGTATAGTAAACAGAAGTTAATACGTAATTAATCTCCATAGAATAAATTGGTTGAACTTGAATTGTATTTATTTAATCCTGTGCCATAGCGAAGCTCTGCCGGGCCCGCTGGTTATTAATAATGGTATAGAAAACGTGTATGTGCGCGCGGCCTCGCCGGGTGGCTGCGTGTGGGCGGAGGCCGCGGCAGGCGGCCGGGAGGGCGAGCGGGGCATTGCGCGTCCTGCGGGAGCGTCTGCCGCAGGCTGCGGGAGCGGGCAGGGGGGAGGGCGGGGACGCCACGAGGCGCGCGCGGCCTTGACCCGGGCACGGCGGGCGCCCTCCGCCCACGCGACCGCACGCGGCTTCCGCTGCCGCCGCCGCCTCTGCCACACCGTGCTCCTCCCTTCGCCCCCTTCGCTTTGCTTCCTTCTTCCTACTCTGTTTTCTCTTCTCTGTTCTTCAATTCTCTTTTTGTTGTGAATTCCTCGCTTCTTCTCCTTCAGTACTTTTATTATTCTTCCTTACCTTGTTTGTTTCCTGTGTTTTCTCCTTGCTTCTCCCTCCTTTTTTCACGTCACCTTGTTGTTTCACTTTCATTTCGTCACATTCATTTCTTGTTTCACCTTCTCCTTTTTTATTTCATATTGTTTTGTGCCTCGCCTACTATTTTTTATCACTTCCACGCTTTTTATCTCTTTTTTCTCGTCTCTTTTTTTCCTTCCTTATCATACACTTTTATTCCGTTCTAGTATCTCCATGATGCCCTGCTCATTCCATGTTTTTCCTACTCCTTATTTCGTCCATTCTACGCATGTCCTCGTACTTCATTTTTACATCTTTGTTTCTTCTTTTTCCGTTTCCTTCTGTCGCACCTCTTCCTCCTACAGATGTTTTGGTGTGCAGCCTCTTGCGCCGCACGCATCCCCGGCGGCGCCGGTGGCCCAGGTGGCGCGGCGGTTGCCGCCGGCGGGGCCGCTCCCTACGAAGGTGCGCCACGCCACGCCACGCCACGCCACGCTCGCTCTCCGGCCACCGCCACGCCCCCGAGCGGCTCTCCACACCTCCCGCCGCCACCGCCTTTGTTTGCTCGCGCCCTTCGCTTTCGTTTTGCTTTCGTTCTCGGAACGTTCGCTTTGCGGCGCTACTTTTGTTCTTTCGCGCTGATCAAATATAAACTTGTATACGACTCTCAATCTATTACCTTGCATTTGCGTTGATTAATTAAAGATAAATTATAGAATATAAAATTCAGTGAGAGGTATTGCAACTTTGATTGGACTTGTAGAAATCGTGTTCCCTAAAAGAATGCCTTCGATGTATCACTTCAGAATCCTGTCTCTATGGAAGTTTTTTCCTGTTTGAATGATGACGGTAGGTAGGGATTGGAGGCGCGCTTCTCTCTTACAAAAGAACTTAAAGAAAAACTCAGCTCGCATCGATTAATTCTTTATTTGAGGATGTAAGAGTCGGCGATCTTTCAAGTGTTCAACCCTCTCCCACGCCTTCCCGGCGGTTGCCAACGCGATGACGCGCGAGAGGCGTCCGTCTCAGGGGCGAGCGCGGTCCCGGATCAGCCCCCTTGGGCGGCGCGGCGCGGCGCGGCGCGGCGCGGCGCCAGAGAAGGAAGGGCGGGGAGAGGATAAAGGAGCAATCAAATTTACCGAGACGGTTCACAATAGATAATGACATGTCGTATCTAGAGGCGGCGGCGGCGACGGCGGCGCGGCCGCGCGCCCGCCCCACCTCTGGCCTGGTCGCCCCCGCCGGTAATGAAAACAACGCGTGTCGAGGATTAATCGAAGCGGCGGCTGGCAGCGAGCGGTAGAGTGGAATGGTGAGCGGGCCGGAGGGAAAGAGAACTGATAGGGAGCAGGGGCATTGTTTGCGACGTCGGGTCGTGGGCTGGCAGTCGGGTCGGAGGCTGGGCAGTGGGTGGAGGCTGGCAGTGCGGAGTCGGAGGCTGGGCCCAGTCGGGTCGGAGGCTGAGGCAGTCTGGTCGGGTCGGAGGCTGGGCAGTCATGGTCGGGTCGGAGGCCTGGGCAGTCTGGTCCGGGTCGGAGGCTGGGCATCTGGTCGGGTCGGAGGCTGGACAGTCTGTCGGGTCGGAGGCTGGGCATTCTGGTGGCCGTCGGAGCTGGGCAGTAGGTCGGGTCGAGGTGGGCAGTCGTATGTGTCGGGTTTGAGGCTGGTCAGTCGAGTCGAGTCGGGTTCGGGTCGGATGGGTCGGTTTCGGGTCGAGGTCGGAGGTTGGTTCAGTCGGGTCGGGTTGGAGGTTGGTCAGTCGGGTGGGGTCGGAGGCTGGTCAGTCGGGTCGGGTCCGTTCGGGTCGGAGGCTGGTCAGTCGGGTCGGGTCGTCGTCGGCCAAGGCGGAGTCGCTAGCAGAGGTGTAGGCCCCTGCGCAACGTGAGTCGGCGCGTTGTCTTTCGCGCGTCCGCACTAATGACTCGCGGTGATCTGCAACAAGCGCCCGCCCGCCCGCCTCGGCAGCGCGCGGTCGTTGCATTCGAACGCCCCACCTGCCGCGCGCGGCCTTGCGTCCCATGGCCGGCGCTTTGTGGTCCTCCCAGCAGCTGTCCTCGGCACCTCGCGAGCGCCGCTTGCAAACAAATAGCACGCCAATTATGGAAGCAGCCCGATAGATAATATCATTAATTCCATTCAAAGTTGAAGGAAGAACATGAGAAAAATTGAATAATTAAGCAGTCATTTGCAAAGATTTCAACATAATGAGCGAAGTCCGATCTGGAGAATTGGGTCAGTATAGTTTTGAATATAACTATTGCGGGTGAAGGATTTTCTGTAATTTGCAATAAAATATTTGTTTAGGAAGCCGCTTTTGAACGATCGATGAAACTGTATTTTCACATCTAAAGAAAGAAGAGAATATTCCATTTATGAGAATATGAGTTATTTTCTAAGTATTCACTTATCGTTGACTGGATTGTTCGAATGGAGCGCATCATACCCACATTTGGGAAAGTATACATGCCATTTACTGAAAATTTATGTTTTTATATCCACCTGTTACAAGTGATCTTCTGTTTTTGAATTTTATTTTACTTACGATACATTATCTGAGGAATTTTGATTCAAAAGTAAATATTAAGTAAATGTGCATGCTTCATGTATCCATCAGGGTATTTTAGTAGATTAAAATTTAAACAATTCTTATTTATTCGTGGAAAATTTGTTAATATCTTCGGCTTGGGGTTTCGTCATTTCAACCACTAAATGCATGTAGAAGTCTAAGGAATCGTAAATTTAAAAAATAGACTTCAGTTGCTTGCGCACTGTATTTCAAAAGACCCACCACCCAGGTGCGTGAAAATGCTGGGCCAAGGCTAGCGTGGTCCCCGGAGCGTTTCCGGGGAATTTTATGACGATTCGTTCTGGTGCCGGATAAGGCGTCGTCGGAGGCGGCTACTGCCTGGCAAGGTCTTCGAAACTGAAGACGCGCAGGTGGATGAATTAAGCAGCGCAAGGAAATTAAAGAGCGTACCCTTGTCCTTGAATAAGGACAAAGCCCCCCTCTTGCTTCAAAGGTTATGCAATATGCGCCAACCTCTCTTATTGGCCTACACTTGGCCGACCAATTTTAGGCATAGACAATGCGGAGTTCGTGAAGGTGGTAGGTCGTCTGACTGGCTCACAATATCGATACTTTAAAAAAACAACTTAAGGCAGATCACATAGCCGACACCGACACCCCAGAACCTAACCAAACCTAACTCAGATTTGGTAGAACGCTTATGAAACGAAACTCTGATATCGGGGATACATGCGGAACCCTTAAAGCGACCCTATTCACAAGGTGAATCGTAATATATTTCGTCTGGTTTTGTAATAGGCAATGTTCTGTAAAACTAAACCTCACAAAGCTTTGTTGGTTGACGGATTAATTGATAAGCGATTCCAGGCACGTCAATTGAGAAAGTCATTGTTCCCGTAAGTGTAGTACATGCTCATCGCGTGAGGTGGCGGTGATCTGCTGCTGGACGATGAAATCGTCGCTAACTTTCAGGCAGTTTCCGAATCAGGTATCTCCCATCGACGTGGCACCGCCCTTGTGGTGTGGTAGGGACGTGACTGTAAGAGCAAGCGTGTTCGTAAGGGTTGAGGATAAGACAAGGAAGAGAAGGAAAATATTGCGAACTGCCGGGTTGGTAGGGTACTGCTCTGGCATTCTCCTGGTGTTGATCAGAGAAATCATGGAAAACTACCGATCAGAGCAGCCGGCCGTTAGAATTTTCCTCCACTCGACGCTTTGGAATAACACTTCTGATTTCGGGAACTGGACTGCAGTCCCTCTCACCGGAAGGTCCTAGGTTCGAGTCCCGACGGTGGCAGGATTTACGACACTGGTTCTTAGCTAGGACGAATTAGGTCGAGGAGAATTCTAGCGACCGGCAGCTCTGATCGGTAATTTTCCGTGGTTTCTCCGATCGACATCAGGCGACTGCCGGGGCAGTACCCTAACAAACGAGCCACGGACCGCGCGATCTCACTTTCCTCTTCCTTGTCCTATCCTCACCTCTTACACACACACCACTAACATGCAGTACACAACCACACATGCCGGGAGACCCGTCAGGAGCTAAGAGCGAGTCCCGGCTGCGATGATGCCCTGCTGGTGGGAGATACCTGGTTGGGGAAAACCCCGCTAGCCGACGGTAGGTCGACGGTAGGATCTCACCATACAGCGGGGAAATATCGCCACCACCTCCCGAACACAAAACATGCATTATACTTACGGGACTAATGACCCTGCTAGTTGACGTGCCCAGAATCACTTAACAACCAATCAATCAATCGGGAACTAGAGGCCCCTGAGGGATGAGTTTAAGCAGAAGTGGCCCGCGGGTGGGTCCGGCGATCGGAAGCCCTGCGCGGCGCCCAATTCCGGCGACCTCTCGCGGCGGCGGCGGCGGCGGCCACGGCGGCCTTGGCGGAGGTGCGCCCGCTGCGCCTTATAAGGGAGCTCCAAGGCGGCTGCACCGGCGGCGCGGCGGGCGGCCACGGCGAAAGGGCGCCGCGCTGGCGACAGCCCCGACGGCGGCAGCGCGAGGCAGCGCGGCGGGAGCCCACGCGCAGGAAACGGGGGGAAAAGGGTCTCTCGGAGGGCGGCTGAGGATAAGAAGATGGAGTCTCCGAATCAGAGGTACAGGAAACGGAATGGAAATGAAGGGGGGGATGGAAGTAGAGAAGGTGAATAGGAGGAGGAGCAATAGGAGGAGGAATAGGAATAAGAGGAGGAGAAATGAGAATAAGATGAGGAGAAATAGGAATAGGAATAAGAGGAGGAGAAATGGGAATAGGAATAAGAGGAGGGGGAATAGGAATAGGAATAGGAGGAGGAATAGGAATAGGAATAAGAGGAGGAGGAATAGGAATAGGAATAAGAGGAGGAGGAATAGGAATAGGAATAAGAGGAGGAGGAGGAATAGGAATAGGAATAAGAGGAGGAGGAGGAGGAATAGGAATAGGAATAGGAATAAGAGGAGGAGGAATTGGAATAGGAATAGGAATAGGAATAAGAATAGGAGGAATAGGAATAGGAATAAGAGGAGGAGGAATAGGAATAGGAATAGGAATAAGAGGAGGAGGAATAGGAATAGGAATAGGAATAGGAATAAGAGGAGGAGGAATAGGAATAGGAATAGGAGGAGGAATAGGAATAGGAGGAATAGGAGGTTGGGGTTTTCCCGAACTAGGTATCTCCCACTAGGGGGTCTGGTGTCAAAATTCCTGTCACCGTCGGGAATCGAACCCTAGGACCTCCCGGTCTGAGGCACTGCATTGAGTAGTTGTGAGGAGTGGGCAGTGAGGGGGTCCGCCGTGTGGCATTGAAAGCGCAGTCCTTTTAGACTTCTTTTCACCGCCGGCAAGAAGAGCGAAGAAAGGTGCACTCGACGCGTTCTCGAAATTTCGCCGCCGCAACCGCCCTCGCCGCCGCCCTCGCCGCCGCCCTCTCCGCCGCCCTCTCCGCCGCCCTCGCCGCCGCCCTCGCCGTCGCCACCGCCACCGCCGGGGCTTTCCTCCTCGAGGCTTCTTCGCGATCGCTACTTCCGCCCGCCAGTCAGGAAGCGACGCCATGACCGTCCTTTTTTGGCAGTCTTTTGGGTAGAATTTCCGAAACGAAATTTTTTTTTGCTTGCTGTCCGTTTTCGGCGAGTCATTGCTGTTGTCAGAGGCCTAGGGGGTCGTTTGTGGTTACCCGACGCTTTCTACTCGGGAGAGGAAGGGGGAAGGAAACACGGAAGCAAAGGTCGTATTACTGCAGGTCATTCCTTGTTCAGAACCGGTCTTCGTTCGCTGTTGATGATTCGCTTATGTTTGCTGTACATGTGGGTGAATCGTGTTCAAACTCATCGTTGCATTGAGATGTCTAGTGATGACGGAAAAAGTTAAGCGAGTTGGGAGTTTTTGTGTCATATCTTGGCTTGTTCTCCATCATTTTAAGACTGTAAGGATAACGACCTTTTTAAACTAATGAACCTGAAAATTAGTTAATATTGCTGCCATCAAAATAAATAGCATTGACGATAATGTCAACTGATGCATTTGGCATGCATTTGGCATGCATTTGGCATGCAACTGTCATGCATTTGTTGAAGATGATGAAATGGGATTTGTTTTTCCTTTCAGCAGAATATCGACTTACAGATTTAAAAAAATGGTCAAATATGAAATGAAATAGTCGTACTGTTCCAAAATACAATCCCTATACACAAGATTCAAAAGCATTTCAAAATTTGCATAATCGTAGGCATGTGTATTTCGAGTAGAACATTGATCTTGGTTTCATAGATGAAGTCTTTAGGTTTCTGTAAGTGACAGCTGACTATATCTTCATTCTTGACTTCAATAACCTTACATGCGTGGACAAGTCATGATTATTGTAGAATGAATTTATGGACGATTGGTATCGCAGCTGACAAGTGGCGGATAGTTTTCAACAACCTGCCATGACTGTAAATCTCATTCGACGAGTTCGAAACGCTTCTTTCGCAGAATAATATATTTCCTAGGAAATGAAACTTCTTGAACGAAGCCGCTCTCAGCCACTGGTGTATTTGTTCTTGGAAAGTTTACTACTATTTCCAAATGTATCGTTTTTTTGTTGTCCTTAAATCAATTGTGTATCCTCGCTGTATGTGACTTTCTCCTTCACGTAGCACGAAGGAAATGCTGATGTTTATTAGAAATATTTTCACGCTGAAATTATTTTGAAACTGCAATATTTTCGAAAGAGACAGACAGATAATTCTATTTTTAGAAACGGTGTTGACATGAATGAACATGCCATTCCGCATTATCCGATATTAAATGGGTTTGACAGCTCGTATTAAAATCCTAACAAAATAATCTGTAGATTTACTATTTAGAATCATATACTTTTTAAAATATACCAGTTTATAGAAAATTACTCACTGTCTTCCTGTGTCTTTTTATTTGTAAACGTTTTTTTAATCTAAAACGTAAACGTAAATGCTAAACGTAATAAGTTAATACTGGACTGTGTTAGGTATCCTCACAACTACATTTTTAAACTTCTACCGTTTTCAGGTTTTCATATTTTCATTTTTGACAGAAAACTAGAAATTGAGCGATTATTGTCTTACATATTATTACATTGTTTTTATGCATTGATTAACAGACTGTAATTCAGAATTCGTAAACGATAGGTTATTGTCATCCTTAAGTATTCAACGAATTTCCATACTGGCCACATAGATTTTTTAAGACAGGTTTCTGAATAATGCATATGACAAGAATTTTATAAGAAGACATTAACTGAGGCAAGGAGTATCGATCTTTTATAACTTGTGCTTCCAAATAAGGGGAAATCTCTTATGTCCGACCAAGTAGAAGAATTAAAGACTTGTGTCAATAATACTAAGTTGAATTAAGAATGGATTTAAGTATCACGATTCGATATGATGAGTCCAATAATTGATGCATTCGTTTGAAACTGACATTAATCAAGTTCAATAAAGAAAAAGTGAATTGTAAATTGAAACTGTTGTTTACAACAAATTTTCTATTATGTTTTAATTGTGAATGAAACGTAATCGTTTTTGTTTGTTTTATATGATTGATAATTTATAAAACGCTTTTGATAATTTAAATTCAAATACTCAAATTCAACTCATTTAACTCATTCACTCAAATACTCAAATTCAACACATAGGAGTGCATTGTAAATGGAAGTGTTGAAAGTTTTAATAAATAAATATTTTCAACCTTTAATCTAAATAACGGTTGAGTTTCAGCTTCTATGAGTGTATGTTGTGCTACAAAATGAGATTTGTATTACACATTCTGTGGATTTGAATTATAAGATTCTGAAAAACCCTAATATTTTTTACTCAATAACTTGATCTCTTATGAAGGGTACTTCTATGATCCAAATTCTATTTTAATATGCAAATATTAAAATTTTCAATGGATAAAATATTAGTTTAAACTATTTATATCCTAATTTCGATAGTTTCATGGTCTGTTTAAAAAAAAACCTATCGACTTTGGAACACTCATTTGCAGACAAGCCATGTACTTCCAGAGAGAAATGGCATTTGAAGAGTAGGGAGAGGTGTAACGTGTGCGTGCGGGGACGCGCTGTGTGTGTAGGAGCCGCGCTGTGTGTGCAGAAGCGACCTGAAAAAGAAAAAGGAAAAAGAAAAAGGGGGAAAAAAAGAAGAAAAAAAAACACACACACATTACCGTTCGAATGCATCATTTTAGTGTATAATAATTACCCATTCTATACTACCCCATCTATAATTATTTACTTTTAGTAACCGTTAGCGGTTGTTAGTAATAACTTATTTATTATTTTCTTTTCTGTCTTGCCACTACACATTATGGACTTAATTGCGTTTTCAATTGTTTTACAAAATAATACTTATGTATTTTCTACAACAAACGAAAATAATCATTCAGTGCAATTAATACCGTTACACTGAGAATGTCGCTACACTAATTCAAAAAATTCATATTGAAAATCTAATATATTGATCGTATACTCCCTTTACAAGTAGGACTTTTTACATGTAAAGAACACAGTTTTTATTGCTGTACTTATCAAGTTATATTCAAGTTATATTTTTCAAATCTTCTTTTGGGCATAAAATATTCAAAGACGTATTATTTTTCATTGTAAGTAGCAGTTGATTATGTATATTATAATCACAACAATAAAGACTGAATTTCTTGCTTTAAGGTTATTTTATTAATTTTAGTTTTACAAATTAAGTTAGAAGTTCTGCTACGTACACGTAACAGTGAAATATTTGTTCGGTTTTACGATTATCTCTTCTTGACAAAATATTTGTAGCAGTTTGTGTGTGTGTTTGTGTGCAGGAGCCGCAACCTGTGGCACGGGGAATCGAAGCAGCGCCAGCGCCACCGCCTCCGTCAGCGCCGCCATGACCAACCTCAGCCGCATTCGCGTCGTGGTGCTGGGCAGCGCCCGCGTCGGCAAGTCAGGTAAGCACGCCTGCCTCCCTCCCTCCTTTGAAATGTCACTAGAATTAAGGCACTCGACGGTAAAAATGCCGCTGTCGAGTGGGCGGAAACAGGGGTCCAGAAGCAGCAAAAATCGTCTGTTCCGAAACTTCACAGGTGAATACTGAAGCTTCGTTCTTCCTCGTGGCACGACGTCGTCTGTATCTGTATAGTAAGGAGTGAAGCATTCATTATGAGAATATATACTCATATCATCAGGTATGAGAAATAGCGGATTAACATTTCTGATATTTGCTTTGTCTTAGTCAAAATCGAAAGATCGTAGGCTTTCACGGCCCGAGTCAATATCAGAGAAAGTTTCCGAGCTGGTAGGCCATGGTCCAGTTGGCGGTGAAGGGCCGAACGTTTCGACCACGGCTGCGGTGGACATCCTCAGTGGCGGGAGGGTCTCGGGCGCAGTATCCGGGACGGCGACTGGCTGGCGAGTTTTTTCTTTTATATCCTTTCTAATGTACTTCTTATTACGTTCCCCTTGTTTTTCATTATTGAATTAATGTTTACCTTAAAACTTCGCACAATAATAATGATCATTTGCGTTTTCACGAAAACCAGAGGGGTTGTGCTCAGCTGTTTATAAATTAATTTTTGGCACATTTTGAAAGAATGGAGGCGCATTTTGAAGGGATGGAAGCGGTAGTTTACCGTTACCATTTACAGTATCTGACACGATAAAACTCCTGCATTCTTAATTATGTTTGATTTCGATCAAGCTGAATTTGACTTCGTCACCTGTATTGGCGGATTAATTTTAGAGGTTTCACAAAAATTAAATGTTCGTAGCATTCCATGTTCGTGACTACATTCTGTTTTCAGACGTATTGTGTTGTGTGACAAGTATTTCTCATAGGTATAAGATGTTCTTATGCATAAAGAATGTCTTTTCTTTATTGCAGTACAATGGAACTTAATTTAAAGGTTTTACATTCGTTTTAATCTATTTGTACGTGATTTACTTTGGATTGTTTCTTTCTATTTGTAAACATCAGAAGAACTGGCACCTAGAACGTTGAGCCTGTAAAAAGGTTAACCCATTTTAACCTAAGGCAGAAAAAACAACGAACCATTATTACCACGCTGATCGTTTAGACACCTGCAGAAAAAACTATCTTGAAATCTTCATTAACATAAACAGCAGGCGAGGAACTGCTAATTACGTGCGGAATCGTATTAACCCATATGCAATCTTCTTACAAGTTTGAGGATCGGGAAACTCCACAATGAAACACTTCCGAGAAATTCGAATGCCCCCGACGAACAAACGACGAACTGCGTCGCGAGTGGCACGCGTCGATCGCACGGCGAGCGCGGGGCCTGCTTCCGAGGCGCGCGCCCGCCCCAAATAAGTCCGGGTTGATGGTTCATCCCGCTAGTCGAGGTAATGACGAGGCGCCGACAGCAGGCCTGCGTCGGGCGGCGCGGCGCGGCGTTGGCACGAGCGAGCTACTGACCTCTCGTCTCGTTTGCCAAGTGAAGGTGCGGTGCGGTGCGCTCTCGTGGGGGGCGGCGCGGGCGCGGGAGGTGGCGCGAGGCACAGGGCGGGCGTTGTGCGGCGCCGCTCGCGCCTGCGCGCGAAGTGTGTCGGCCGCCTCGGGGTGTTTCTTCACCCAGGGCGCACCTCTCCCCCTCCCCCTCCGTCTCCGTCATCCCCGCCCCTGGTGCCTCGCCGAAGACGCCGCCGACGCCGGCGCGACGCTGCTACTACCTGCTATACTTTCTTGTAGTGATACGATTTATTGATTGATTTGTGATTCAGGGTGCGTCAACTGCTAAGATCATTAATGCTGAAAGTGTAACATGTGTCTTTTTATTGCGGGAAGTGGCGGTGATTTTTCATCCGCTGGATGGCGATTTCCAGCACCGACCTACACGTCGGCTAGCGGGGATTTTCTCCAAAGAGGCAACTCCTCCAGCGGCGAACTGACCCAGCCGGGAGAAGCTCCCAACTTGTACGTGTGGTAGTGTAATGCCTGTTTGTGTGTGTGTGTGTGTGTGTGTAAGGGGGTGAGGATATGACTAGGAAGGGAAGGAAGGATCGCGCGCGGTCCGTGGCCCGTTTGTGAGTCAACTACCCCGACATCGCCCGGTGTACTACGGAAAACTACCGATCAGAGCAGCTGGCCGTTAAAATTCTCCTTCAGATAGCGATAGCACTCTAGCCAACTATCTAACTGGTGTTGAAAAACCTGCCACAGTCGGGTCTCGAATCCAGGAGCTCCCGGTCGGTCAGAGGCACTGCAGTGACATGAAATCATGCCCTGAGCCACCTAAGCCAGTCGTGATATGGAGAACGGCATAACATATTTTTGCAGTGCAGGCGATAGGAACCTGGAAAGCGTGACGCGACGTGTTAACCAAATGTGAATATTCTGAATTTTAATTAAACAGGGTGGAAATGTAACACAATACTATGACAGATTAATCTGGGATTACACTTTTCTAAACACTATTTCGCTGGTAGAAACTGAAGTCTGATATGTATTTCCCTCTTAGTTTTTAATAACCTTTTTCGGTTGCAAGTAGTCAGCCCTGGCAGCCATTTTAGTGTTAAGCGATCGAAAATGCTTAAAAAAACAATGATAGATCTAAGACTGAAATTTAATTGACTACTGAGAACATCATAAATCTTTCACTACTTCCTACTTAGTATCTCATGATTTCCCACATTTTATCTCTAGCATATCTGATGCAGTTCATTCCCAAGAAGGTAAAGCGGGACTCTATTAGCCGTTACGTGGCCCACAAGTGGAGAAATGAAAACAGCCCAGGGGAACATTTCTTTTAAATCCAATAGAAAGTGGAGTGCAAATGCTTACTACCTACCGGCTACCTAGGGGTAAACACGCCGCTAGCGCAGCGCTTCCCGCTGCCCGCCAAACCGAATCTCCTCCATACCGTTCCAGCACTACATTTCTTTCGCGCCACGAGGCAGGCGTCGCTTCGTCCTCGCGCCACATCGTCTCCATTTCACACTGGCCCCGCTTCACACCAATCTCGCTCCGGCAAAGGAGGCTCAGTTAATCAATTGGTTCAATTGCAGTGTCTATGACCGGAACGTCCCCGTCTGCAGTCCAAACATTGGCAGGATTTTCCATTCTAGCTTCATAGTTGAGTTCAGGCAGTGTGTAGAGGTTAATTCTAGTGACCGGCTACTCAGTTCGGTAGTTTTTGGTGGTTTCTCCTGTCAACACTAGGCGAATGCAGGAGCAGTACCCTTACAAACGGGTCAGGGTCCGCGTGTGATCTTTTTTTCTTCTTCCTTGTTCTATCTCACCCCTACTTAAACCCTGCTTCACACTTACACTCACATGCACTATACTACCACACGTGCTACGAGATCAGTCGGGAGCTCAGAACTTGTTCTAAGCTTGCCGGGAACTGAGGCGGTGTTCCCCTAGTGGGAGATACCTGGTTAGGGAAAATCTCCCCAAGCCGACAGGGAAGTGGGCCATCTCGCCATCCAGCGGGCGAAGATCACGGCGATTGTCCTCTCCCGCGGTAAAAAAAATGTACAACCCTTTCGGGACTAATGACCTTAGCAGTTGACGCTCCCGGAATCACTAATGGATGAATCAATGCATGCCATTCTTGTTCCTCACCGTTCCTGCTCCACGTCATCCTCTGTGGACTCCCACCACGCCTTCTCTGCGCCTCAACGATCCACCGCTCGTCAAACCGCCCCCCCCTCCTCCCCGCCCGCATCGCCGACGCCCGCGCTCTCGCATGGACCCGATGTTTGGTCCGCGCTGCGCAGCGCCGCCGCGGCTGGCCCTCGGATATTTATTTTCGCCGCTCTATTCCAACACTGGAAGGAAGGGGTCTCTTCTCCGACCGCTTGACTTGGAGAAGGTGAAGGTCCAAGTGTTGGCCAACTTCTCCTCGCTCCTGGGAAACAAAATCGTACACGGTGCGGCGTGGGAATCGCCCACACAAGAGGCTGCATTTTCTCACTTGCCCTTTTCACTCTTGGTTTCTTTCTTATTTCCATGTGCCTTGTAAGAAAGCAAACACGCTGACTGGTCGTAGTTCTTAGACGAAAATGCAAGACATACGATTTCGGTTATCCGATCTCATTGTTTTCAAGTTATGCTTCTCCCAATATGATTGGAGTGAAAGAATAAAAGAAAACTAAACAATTGTTGGATGTTTTCCTACTTCTCTTTTTTCTTAATCAGTTTCCGACTGTTGACCCATCCTATTATCTTCCGGGTCTTTATGTCAACGCAGAACACTTCAGAGACCCGAGAAAGGAAAGGCTCGTGTACCTATATTAACGTTAGAAAACCATTAATAATGTTAATATTATGTGTAGTCGTTGTACAATATTGACAATCACGTTTATTTTGTGTTGATTTAAAATTGTCAGTCATTGTTTTTGCGGATGAGAAGTTTATTCTCAGTACGGAAGTAGGTTAATGAGAATTCATTTTGTTCGTGGGTTGTGATGTGCGGATTAACGATTGGAAGTGCAAAGTTCAAGAAGAGGAAGGCGGTCAATGGCATTTGGTAAGCAATGCGACCATGAAGGAGCACACGATAATGCACAATCATCTGTAATGTGTGAACACTTATGGAAATGGGGACTGCGAAAAAAATGAAGTACACATTGTGAAGCAGTACTCCTTGGGACGCAAGTGCATGGTGTTTTTGCCTTCAGGAAATACCATTCGAAGTGGGCGTGATTGACACTGATTCGAAGGTGATGTCAATAGTGTCATAAGACATGATACTGAGCCGGGTTTCGGCCCCAAAGTTCTTTTTATCCACCAAAATACAATATTTTATTTGTTGTAAGCACATTTTTGAAGTTATTTTATATTTTTGTTAAGTCAGTGTGAACAAAGCTAGAAACTTTTTAAGTTAACATAATTTGTAATTTTTGTAATTTTATTGTGGTTGGTGCACAGGTGGTTTGCTTTGCATTGCTTTTCCCGGAATTTACATGTTGTTTTTTCACCCCCTGAGCCGGAGTCACGTGATGGTCTCTATCGCAAGTTTGTTTATTTTATTTGAGTTCTACCAGCACGAATAGTTACACATTTCCATTCCACTAATAGAACACACACGCAATTACAATACAACTATGAAATCATCTAGTAAGGATGCTTGCTTCTCTGATTACGGCACATTGTGTGCACCTTTTTTCATTTCGCGATGGTTTCCTCTGGGCGGTTCTGTGGGTTTGCTGAGAGTCGCGGAGTCACATCAAGTCCCACCACCCTCCCCTCTTCTTGTTCTTCGAAAATATCTCCTTAGGCAGGTTACTTTCAGTACTATCTACAACATATTATAAATATGATTTTTACTTGTTATGCTACATTCAAACCATGAAATAATAACGTCGCGGGCACTTAAACATTTTGTCGACCATTATTAGTTCTAAAATGATAAGGAAGGTAAGGATTAGTAAGAATCAAAAAAAATTGGGGCGAAGAGGGGCAAAAGATGTGAAGTATTGATTATTTGGTAATGTTTGTCTCAAACTATATGTAACGTTATTATTCCGTTTCGAATAAATTTCTAAATTTATTGTCAATATTGTATATATTTGAATAAATTAATAACTGCGACACAATTTAACCAATTTTAATCCATCTCACGCACCTTGTTAACTGCGATAAATATATTTTTTAAATGTCGCTTTAACTAAATTTCGGCCTAAGTACGAATATTTAAATCATGAAAACGGTCGCCCGCCCCGCTCGGCCTTGTGCCAAAGCCACTCATGGTGAATTCAGTGTAGTGTTTTCTCAGAAATTTTCAACTGGGACGTGATAGGAAAAGTTGGGAGGGCGTGAGGGCCTACGAGCTACCGTCTCAACGCTGTCGTGGAGTGGCTCGGCTCTCTAACCTGGACCGTGCACTGATGGGCTGAAGGGCTTCCACCGGTTCGAGGTTTAATTTAGATATTTGATCGAGTAAAGTACCGACGTGTTCCTTCGGCGTGTGGGTTGGGGAGATTGATTGATAGCAAGGTGGACGCACCTGGAGAGATCCATAACTCAGCTGGGGAGAGGGGGAGCGTCCGAATAGATCGAAAGGAGTACAAACATCAACTAGGGAAACCGGGAGAAGTGGCTCAGGGCATTAACTGATGTCACTGCTGTACCTCTGACCGGCAGGTTACACACACACTTACTTACATGCACTACACAAGCACACGTGCCGGGAGACCGGTCGGGAGCATAGAGCTGGTCCCGGTTTGGGCGGTACGGCGGTGGTGGAGATACCTGGTTGAGAAAATCCCCACAAGCCCACGTACGTCGGCATTGCATCTCGCTATCCAGCGGGGGAAGATCAGAGCCACTTCCCGTGGTAAAAAACATGCACTACACTTACAGGACTAACGACCGTAGCAGTTGACGCGACTGAAATCATATATAAACCAACCATAGCCCTTCGTGAGTGTGGAAGTGCGAGGCGTGGCGTGGAACGGCGGCTGGAGCGAGCGCGATGGCCGGCGCGGCAAGTGGGTCGGGGGTCCCGCCGCCATGTGGGGCAGGGCCGGCGCCGCGCCTCGTCTCTCTCCGCAGCCGGCGGCGGGCGAGGTCGCGCGCTTACGCACGCACGCACGCACGCACGCATACTCCCTCCCCGCGATGAGCTTTACGCTGCGCTCGCGAAATCTCGCTGGGAAGTTTCGGAACGCGCTTGTCCGTTTTCCGTCGCGCATCCTCTCGTTCTGTTTCTTTTTCTTTCTTAATCCCTGCTTCCCTGGGAGGAGATAGAGAAACTTGGATGAGACTAGTGGCTTAAGGTGAAGAAAAAGAATAAAGACGAGGATTACTGTAATCGCTTTCTATCTTCTCCCTATCCCCTCTTTTACACCTATTATCATCTTCCGTTTTTCATTTTCTTCTAATTTTCTTCCCAAGGAAGAAGAGCAGTGAGGAGATGATTTAGAGAAACGTGGATAATAACGACTTAAAGTAAAGGAAAAGAAGAAGACGTGGTAAAGGATTGAGGAGAGAGAGAAAGAGAGAGAGGAAAAGGGAGAAAAAGAGAGAGAAAAAGGGAGAAAGAGCGAGGGAAAGAGGGAGAAAGAGCGAGGGAAAGAGGGAGAAAGAGCGAGGGAAAGAGAGGGAGAAAGAGAGAGGGAAAGAGAGGGAGAAAGAGAGAGGGAAAGAGAGAGGGAGAAAGAGAGAGGGAAAGAGAGAGGGGGAAAGAGAGGGAAAGAAAGAGGGGGAAAGAAAGAGAAAGATATCCGTAATTATTTAATGAATAATTTCACAGTGATAACTAGCCCCATTACTGGCCGTTAAAACTGTTTAATTTTCCGTTACGTACGTAGTAAGTGCATTCAATACTTCTTTCAAGTGATGTATGATGCATTTGATTGCAAGTCCGGCGTTCAACCATACAGACTCTTTAATTTCCTACACTCAATAGTTGCAATTCACGTCTCGCTTTACCTGTCCAAACCGCTTCATCCATCTCTCTGCGATCCTAACCGCATCCTCACCCACCACTTCACCGGCGCTCCGTGCAATCACCGCGCGCCCGCGGGCATCCACGCGGACCGTAAGCCCTTTTCAACTCGCCACTCGCCGAGCGGCACACGTCGGTTCAAGTGCCCGACTGCTTTGTGAGGCGCCACTCGTCGGTCAACATACACATCGTCGGGCCCAGAGAGCGTTCTGTCACGTTGAGTTATAGGCCTTCATTCTGCATCCACGTGTAGCGGTAGTTTGGATGACGAGCTAGTGAATGGGAAGCGACCAAAAATCATTGATAGATGCAGAAAGAAATCGGTAAACCAGTTTTTTACAAGGTGAAGCGCTTAGGTGTTGATTTCAGTGTTGTAGGTTAGTGTGAGACGTAGAAACGATTATTTATTTTGCTGGTTTTTCCTCACGGAATCCAAATGCTGCTGATTAAATGATGATCCACTTCATCATTCTCTCTTTCTGCTACCATGGACTCCCTGTATCAATATGTTATTCGGCGACGGTATGCAAGGGATTCGCGGAATGATGTCAGGAAGTGTAGAGGACCAACGCGCAGTCACATTTCGTGCGTGAGAAGACGGTCGTGGTATGCAGAGAACAGGGTCGTGTTCGTAGCGGGGGCCGACACGCACACAATGTTACAGAAGAGCATGTAGTCACTTGTCTTGATTTCGTTTACGAGTCTGGAATGCAACATTAAAAATCGCCAAGGCAATAAAAAAAAAGGGTATGCTAATTGAAAAGAAGAAACGGCATATCACGCGAAACACAGTCTGCGGGATATACTGAGTCAGGAGCGCTGCGTGAAGCGAGATGAAAAAGCGGCTTTCTGGCGATTAAAGTAAATAGGGAAGCAAAAAAAGTAAGAAAAGAAAGAGGAACTCTGCAATTTGAGTTACATCCATAATTCAAGAAACTTTTATATTTCATATTCATATTAAATACCTTTTACCTTGTAACGAATTCCATTAGAAACCAGAGTTAGCCATGGGATGACGTTGCTTTTGGACAACTCTCTACATAAGATCAATCAAAGCTAAACTCTGATTTGAGGAAGGGAATATGAAATATGATGGAATTGTTTCTTTTGTGATAGCCGCTTTCCAGGGTCCTTCTTGCATTCACAGACAGGAAGTGGAAGTAAACACGTAAACACTTATTTCATTTAGCTTTTGTTTTGTGCCGGAGATTAACACAGAACTCGCCTTTTGCTGAAATATGATACATGTTTTCCCTCTTCCGTGAGCACTCCCTTTATAGTGGCGATTTTTATAATAATGCATTCCAAAACTATTCTCACAGAGACGCCTTGCTACAGTCTTCGGTCAAGCAAGGATAACGTTAAGTTACCCCTGTATCCACGCGTTAGCTGTGTGTCTCATTTAGGTTTTCCCCACTCCAAAAATCGGTTCGTTAGTTTTCATGCAAAAGATGTAAAGAAACAATATACCCAAATGTCATTTCTTCAAAGACCTTTGTTGTTTTGTAATCATATATTGTTAATTTTTATCTTATGGATAAGTATCCCCAAAACTGTGACAGTGCGATCATGTTGATGTCAAAAAAGTATAATTTAAATGAATAAATCAATCCTTACCGCGATGGCACGCCGCGGCGTGAAGAAAAAGTAAAAACAAACCGAGGAAAGGGTCGCTTCTATGATCACCAGCTGTTCTCGTACCTCTTCCGGCATTACCAGAGGAGGTAATATTTACTAAAGACCTTTTCCGTTTTATCTAGCGTTCGAATTTGATCAGGGCACAACCACCTCGAACACCCAAAATTCGCGTAACGAAGTGTACCCCCTGACATCTGCGCGGCTCATTAGGCTTCTGGCGCTCTCCGTCTTACACAATCGGGTCGTTAAGTGTCGCTGCGTGGCGCCGGGCAGGCCTTGAGCCGGGCAGGGCGAGCGCCTTGCGGCCTCCGCGGGCGCTTTCGCGTGGCGCGAGGTCCTTCGCCCAGGGGGGGCAATTCGCTCGCCGGGTCCTCGCCCCCCCCCTCC
>BOPP01000015.1:2002879-2035691 GCA_017312745.1 Gryllus bimaculatus | reverse complement strand
AATGGCTGTGTTGGCGGTGGGAGTGGATGCGGCGGTGGTGGCGATGGTGACGGAGGCGGTGTTGGTGGTGACGGTGGCACCGCGGCGGTGGCGCCATGGCGGCGGCGCCGACGCCTGCACCTCCTAGTGCCGCTGGCGAACGCGCACAGTGATCTGAAACGTCAAAAAAGCTGTGATATCATGGGTGGATCTGGATTTCTATCGATTTACTTTTTCGATGTAATTTGAACTGCAGGCGCGGGTCCACGGGGAGATAAATGAGGGAAATTCCCCCCTCTCCAAATTTTTCGAATTTTAATTTTAATTTTATGTAACCACGAAACTTGCAAACAAAAATTTTTTCGGATAATCATTAAAACGAATAAAATGAACTAAGTGTAGCCTGTGAAAAAATTACAAAATCTGTAATATGACACATTCGACCAAAACATTTTGAATTTCCCCTGCCACGATTTGTCTCTGGGGGCGTCCCCTTGGAACTAGATATTACCGACTAATCCATGAACTACGGAACGGCTACTGGATTGGTTAATTGATTAGTGATTCCGCGCGCGTCAACTACTAAGATCATATATGTCTCGTAAGCGTATTGCGTGTTTTTATTGCGGGAGGTAGCGGTGATATTCACCTGCAAGGTGGCGAGATCCGGCGCCCAACTTCCAGTGTGCTAGCGGGGCCCCAACCAGGGACAACTGTGACAGAGTAGTGCATGTGAGTGAGTTTGTGAGTAAATTATGAAGATTCAAGGAAGATGAAGGAGAGATAGCGCGCGGTCCGTGGCCTGTTTGTTAGAGTTCTGCTCCGGAATTCGCTTCGTGTTAATCGAAGAAACCATGAAAAAATTAGATCAGAGCAACATTCTAGTTTCTGGAGTACGATGTGTATTCATTAAGACTACTACCGCAGCTAACAAGAAAAAGAATTAAAACATTTTACATGAATAGCAATAATTTATATTTAATTCAAGTATAGTAGAAGATCAAAGTATGTCTGATTGTATTATTAGGTGATAACAAAAAAAATATTGAAATCCTGTTAAATGTTTCGTGCTAATTGTCACACGTGTCATTCTCAATCTTGGAAGGCTGCAGTGGACTACATCACTTACAGTTTCATTTCTGAAAAGCTCCTTGTTTCAATCTCCACATAAAGTAACGTACTTTGCGGTAACAAATTCCATTCATTTTTTCTGCCTGGCGCGTCTTTCGGTCTATTCTGGACCAGTGTGCGGCAGCGGCGGCCTTGCCCGACCACGCCGCGGCCTCCGCTCTTGACACCGATCGCCCTCCCCCCCTCTCCCGGCCACGGCACGCCGCGCCACGCGCACGCACTCGCCTCGACCGCCCCGCCTCGCGCCGGCGGAAGAGAACCGACGCGAGCGCGCAGGCGGGCGATTGATTGATTAATCGATGTTTGTAAAGACGTCAACTGCCATGTCTACTGGTCCCGTTAGTGTAGTGAGTGTTTTTTGGCGGGAGGTGTCAGTGTTCCCTCGTCGGGTAGTGAGGTATGGCGTCGACCTACACGTCGACTGATTGTTTAGAGTGATTCCGGGCGCGTCTGTTACCAACATCAAGGTCGTAAGTGTAATGCATGTTTTTTTTGCTCGGGAGGTGGCAGTGATCTTTCCCCCGCTGTATGGCGAGATACGGCCCCGATCTACCGAAGGCTAGCTGCGTTTTCTCCAACCAGGTATCTTCCACCGGCGGGCACTGCCCCAGACGGGACACGCTCTTAGCTCTAGATGCGTCTCTCGGCATGTGTGGTAGTGTAGAGCATGTTAGTGTAAGTCTGTGTATAAGAAGTAAGGATAGGACAAGAAAGAGGAAGGTGAGATAGCGCGCGGGCCGTGGCCCATTAGTTAGGGTACTGCTCCGGCATTCCCTGGTGTTGATTGGAGAAACCACGTAATACTACCGATCATATCAGCCAGTCGCTAGTCGTAACATTTACTGTGAATCGAGAATAATATTAAGTTATCCATACGATAGTTGTATAGGAAAATAAATAACTCTGAAAGTGTGGTTTTATTTACAAGAATATGGGCAATGCGTGTGTTAAGTGGACTATTTTGTAGATTAGGACCAAACGTCACGATTCTGTTGTCATGAATTTCAAGCAGAACTTTTGTGGTTAAATATCGGGAAAAAAATGTTCGTCGTTTGCACCTATAAAACTATATTTTCTGAAGACACGTATCAATTACATTTTAAAGAAAATGTAATGTTTAAACTGAGATTTTAATCGTTTTAAATACCTTGTGTACTGTTGGACAAACATATATATTAGAGTTTACCAAGTACAAACTATTACATACTAATACTTGCAAAACCTATTGTTAGAAAGAAATTTGGAAAACATTACGGGCTTAGAAAATATTCCCACTCATTCAGAATGTGATCATTTGAAAGGTTAATGACGCATTCGGAGAATTTGCACTTTGTGCACTGGATACGAATTACGTCAAATTAAGGTTGGAGGTCAATTCAATAAAACCAGTCGTGTTTGTTCATGACTTTTTTATGAAGCGTGAATGGGGCAATCACACATAAATGGCTCAGGGACCTTACGTTCTTTTTTCCAAAAAGTAAATGATGCAAATAAACATCAATTATTAAATTTCACGAAGATGATAGAATAATTTCCGAAAAACATTTGCGGTATATTCGTGTTTATCTTTCTACGAATAATTTTGCTTTAGTGAAGCATTTCTAGGTTGGCTGATACCTCTAATTGGATAAGAAACACTTGCAAACTTTACGTAGAGTGGACGAATTTGGGGAATATATGACATCCGGGGTGCAATGTATTAACAAGCTTAATTCGAACAAGCTTAATTCGAACAGAAATTTGTTTGAGATTGGTTTTTATATTACAGAAGTGTTTCTGAACCGCACACATCTCGTTTCTTCTGTTTATTTCGCTAAAAAAAATCCTTGTGCTTTGTCTTCAATTATTTACCAATTAACGCTCTAGTCCAACTGAGTGCTTAACGGAATAGTTTGCTTGACGCAAAGCGATGCAAATCATTAACATGTCGCGTTCAGTGACCCTACGTATTGGTGAGGCAGAGAATTAATTATCCTGCAGAAGGAGAGTAAATGAGTTTTGGCGCCACTCATCATTTCGGTCAGTTGCCTCTGCGTCGGCCAGCGACCTCTCCGGCCTTCTGGCACCCGCGACGCTCCCGAGGGTCGACTGCCCCCGGACGGATCTGGTTCACATCACAGACCAGCTCTCGCCTGAAAAAACAATGCTTCCCTAAAACGGTGTCTGACAAAATCTAGAAATAGTTGCAGAAAGTTGCGTACAATTGCTTCATAAATAATTATCCGGAGCAAATACTTGTAATGTCCATCGCAAATCACCTTATTTTTTGAACAGAAAATATTGCCTTCCATGTGGAATGGGAAACGTGATATTGCCACACCAACAATGACGTCTCTGAAACCTCCACAAATTATGTTGACTGGAATTTGAACCTACGAAGATAGAGGTGGAAGGCAAACGGCCACACAGTAAAGAGCGTTAATTATTTTTTTCGTATGGTGCTACCTCCAAATACTAATGGCTATTACTGGAAAGGGAGGGGATTGAATACATTAGTAATTACAATGTTATGAAAAGATGGGAATGATGATAAAACAATTGAATAATAATCGGGGGAAACTGACGAATCCCGATAATCCCTCCCGCGAATTTGCTTTGTCTGTTACAGATTCCACATAGAGTGGTCGAGAA
Source organism: Gryllus bimaculatus (assembly GCA_017312745.1). Classification (NCBI taxonomy): domain Eukaryota; kingdom Metazoa; phylum Arthropoda; class Insecta; order Orthoptera; family Gryllidae; genus Gryllus; species Gryllus bimaculatus. The sequence continues at coordinate 2,031,950 of BOPP01000015.1, read as the reverse complement.
TTGAACGTATATAAAAACCTGTCGGGTCTCGACTAGTTGTGTGACGATAATTAAACATCGATACATTGACTATTGATGTTTGTTAAACTATAGTTTCAAAACTTGTATAGTAACCTCTAACATTAAATTCGTGTGCATCAACATTTGATTTCAGACTGACCATGAATTTTATAATTAATATTTAACTGAAAATGAATTTTAAAATTAATCTGAACAATGGACTGCACTAACGGTGGTCGTGCAAGATCATCTCAAAGGGCCAGTCCTCATTTCGAGGAAGAAGAGTACCGGAAGAAGGGGGGAGGCCCATGGTGCATGCGTTGGCCTCTTCTTCATTAATACGAGAAAAGACGTAGGAGGAATTGGGGTTATCTCAGTCGAGAGATCATCTGCTCGGTAAAGGTAGTATCCACAGCGTTATTTTGGTGTGGACACATAAATTGACATTGGTATTCTGTTATTATTTCGATTTTAACGTTTAATGTGAATCTTTTTCTTGTACATATAATACATCTAGCGCGAAGAAATGATGTTAAATAAATATCGTGTATTGATAATGATTTGGTAATGATTGATATCGTGTAATTGTAATGATTTAGTATATTAAAACATTACAATAAAAACATCAATATATCTATAAAAACATAGTTGTTTTGAAAACATTCATGTTTATATAAAAATACCGATGTTTTGAAAACAGTTAAAAAAGTTTTGAAAACAACCATGTCACATCCCATGTCTCGATCCCTAAGTTTTCCCGGTCAGACACGCTGCAGCGGCATTGGTTGCTGCTAAAAGCTACTTCTCTGAGTGCGCCTCCACCTCCGCCTCCGCCTCCGACTCCGCCCTCGCCACCGTCACCGTCACCGCCACCGCCTCCGCCTCCGCCACCGCCACCGCCTCTGCCTCCGCCTCCGCCTCCGCCTCCGCCACCGCCACCGCCTCCGCCACCGCCACCGCCACCGCCACCGCCACCGCCGCCGCCGCCGCCACCGCCTCCGCCTCCGCCGTCTGTCCCCCGCGGCGCCCGCCCGAGAAACCTCGGCCAGCGTCTGGCGCCGGCGTCGCGCGGACTTTCGCAAGCCGCTAATTTGTCAATTTCGATCGCATCCCACGCTGTAATTATCAATCGGCGCCTGTGCCCGGGAGATTAGTCGTTGCGTATGGGGAAAGCGCTCGCGAAGTCGGGCGGTCGTGCGCGCTCCCGTGCGGAGCGCCCGCGGGGCAGCGCCACCCGTCGTCCCTGAGGGGAGGCGATCCCACGAGGGGGAACCCCCTCGCCGGTCACACGAGGTGATTATTCAACTCGACGGAGGGGCTGTTGGGTGATGCGGTCAGAATCGTCACATTACTATTTGCGTAACTTCTAATTACGAGGAGCCCGGTTTGAAAACCTGTGCGGAGAGTGCACCAAATTTTCTAGTGGCGGTGAACATCGTATTTAACTTGTCTGAGAATCATCTTTGCGACTTATGTAAACATGGACCGACTTTTTGCCGTAAAAAGAGCGCCATACTGAAGGCATGAATGTTGAAAAAACTGGGAACAAACCAAGAGGGAGAACGATTATATCGAACGATTACAACAATATCTAAACAAATAAACCGCTCATTCGGGCGAGGTTGTACATATGAAAACCTTTTCCTCCGCTTGTGTGTATACGGCGAATCGGGTACGGTATGGTAGAGACGTTGAATGTATTCATCTGGATAACACGCATTCTTGTGCCGACTGCTGCTAAGGATCCAGCTGCCCCGATGCCGGCCAGACTCCGTCCAGCTGGTCAAACGCCAGTCCTCAACGCAACAAGTCCCAGGACCATTCGAAGCAAGAAGTATGCCAGCAGCACAAAGAAAACTCAACAAAACCCATACGATGTGAGAGCACTCGATAAAATTTATTTTGGATCCTTCCCCTTGGAAAGAAAGCATTGTTGCGCCATCGTGGATGATGTTTAAAGATCATCTTGTTTCGCTCTGCGTAACAATCTCTGCCGCTCTGTTTGAGTACCGGCATTAAGATTATAACTGCCGACCTGAATCGCCCATTCAACTGCGGCCGCAACCACTCTACGCCACGGCTGCGGGTTTGAATCTCGCGTAAGGCTTGGACATTTGCGCCTTCTTGTTATGGTTCTATAAGGGAAAGTAAATCCTCACATATCCCATACAATCTAATGAATCACTTACATCATATCGTACGCTATGGCCAAGCGCTCTGTTCGCAGTCGGCAATATTGTAGTAGGGTTATGATAATCGAAGAAATAAAAAGAGAAGAAAAAGCAGAGGAGGAAAAAAGAGGTGGGAAAGAAGGGGGTGCAGAGAGGAAGACGGAAAAGAAGAAGAAATAATGTAGGAAGAGAAGTTTGATTGATTATTCGTATATCTGGGCACGTCAACTGCTAAGGTCATTAAGTGTAGTACATGTTTATTTTCGTAAGTGCAGTGCAACTTTATCCTCTAGAGGTGGCAGTGTCCTCCTCCTGCTGAATGGTGAGATCCGGCGCCGACTTACACATCGGCGAGCGACGTTTTCCCCAACCAGTTATCTCTCATCAGCGGGGCACCGCCCCAGTCAGGACAAGCTAATCTAAGCTTCTGACTGGTCTCCGGGCATGTGTGGTGGTGTAGTGCATGCAAAGTGTGAGGATAGGACAAGGGAAGGAAGAAAGATCGCTTGCGATTCTTGTCCTATTTCTGAGAGTACTGCTCCGACATTCACCCGATGTTAATCAGAAAATACACCGAAAACTACCGATTAGACCTGCCGGTCGCAAGAACTTTTTCTCCAGACAGCAACTGAGTGCGACCCAACTGTGTATACTTCGATTAAAACATGACATCAATTGACACTTCAACAGCTGTGTTGCTGTCATTCAATTGGGAGCTTGAATGTCACTATAGTGTCACCATCGCTTCGGGATTCGAACCCAAGGACCTTCCGTCAGAGGCACAACAGGCGGCGATGGTGTAATGGTTAACGTATCGGACTGTTATACCCAAGCTGGCCTGGTTCAAACCCGATTTTTAAGGGCGAACAAATCCTTCGTACTCCTTCCTTCGGGAGGGGAAGTAAAACTGGCTGTCCCATGTTAGTAGATTTACTTGTGTGTAAAAAATCCTCAAGCCTAAATGACGCCTCTGAGCTAAATTCAAAATCGCCTGTTTCTGGACCAAGAAATACCCCCTTTCTCCGCTAGTTGGTGAAAGGAGCGTAAAAAATTTGCGTGGTCAGACGGAAGAGCGGGCCTGATGGCCCCAGTCTATCCACGTAAAATAAGGCATTAATTCTATTCAATTCAATTCAATTCAACAGTGACATCAGTGAACTAAGACAAGCTTGAAAAGAAAGCACTCCGGGTCAACCTCCCTGAATTTTTCAAGGTCATGTGACCCTCGGGGATCTCCCGAAGACGCGGCTGCCGGCGCAGAGGAGGTCGGCGACTGCGGGAGATCGCCGCGCGTCTTCGGAGAAGCGTCCGCCCCGCCCACCTGCCGCCGCCCATCCGTCCGCGCGCGCCGACAGCGCGGTCGCCGCCGGCCGAGATAAGCATCCGATTGCTTTGACAACGCGCGCCCGCCCGCCCGCCGACGCGGCGACAGCGCGATGACTCGTCGAAAGGCCAGGAAACGCTGCTAAGCACCTCCTTTGTTAATTAAAATTCTAATTTGGGGCCGGTAATGAGGTGCGGGGGGAGCGTGCGTTGTTTTGTGCGCTGCGCGGAGGCCGTCACTCGCCAGCGTGTCCGGGAGCGCCGGGCGAACGCTGCGACGGCGACCTTCGCGACAGGCCAAACTGCGCCCGGGCGCCGAACCCCGCCAGGGAGATGGACGCAGAAGGGTACGACGCTTCCGAATACTTGCCCTCCCCCCACCGTAAAGGTACACTTCGATTTGTTAATCAGTCGCTATTTGGAGGAGAATTCTAGCAGCCGGCTGCTCTGGTCGGTCTGCTCTAGTTCACCGATCAACCTGGCAATCAGCCAATTGTAGCCAAATAATAATAATAATAATAATAATAATAATAATAATAATAATAATAATAACAATTATTATTATTATTATTTTTATTATTATTATTATTATTATAACACTTGACGAATGTCTGAGCAGTACCCTAGCAAACGGGCCACAGTCCGCGCGCGATCTCATCTTTCTCTTCCATGTCCCTTCCTCACCTCTTACACACACACTTACACTAATATACAGTACACTACCACATACGTCGGGAGAACCGTCAGGAGCTGAGAGCTTGTTCCGGCTGGGCCGGTGCCCCGCTAGTGGGAGATACCATGTTGGGGAAACCCTCGCTAGCCGACGGTAGGTCGGCGCCCGATCTCGCCATACAGCGGGGGGAAAGATCACCGCCACCTGTCGATAAAAAACATGCATAACACATACGGGACTATTGTTCCTGGTAGTACACGTGCCCGGAATCACTAAACATTCAATCAATCAATCGATTAAAAAAAAGCTCGATGACATTAGGTCATTGTGACATATCCTGTCGTATAAAGTGGTTGAACAGTGGTTAGTAAATTCCTGAAACCACGATCCCCGTTGAGAAAGACGTTCGCGAATTCATGAAAAATATTCATTGTATGAGTAGGTGTAATGCCGCGCTGTTGTAGGGTTTGCAGGGGGTTCTATAAGGTGCTGCACCGCCGTTTGTTTAGAAGTGATGTAGGAAATCACAGATCAGAGCGGACAATTGTCGACTTACGAATTCGATTACGGCAGGTTCCATGAACGTACTGATGGTAATAATAATTTAGTTCATTTGAAATTTTCTGATAACGTAATTATTTGACCTTCCGTTAAGTACCTTCCGTTGTAAATCCTCAACATATTTGGGAGGCTAAACTAAAACTACACATTTTATTTACCAATTAGTAATTGTTGATGGAACGTGTGAAGATTATTACATCCCAAAAATATACTATTTATTACATTGTATTACATTATGGTATGCAATTCAATTAATATTTTTAGCTCATCCCAACAGTACTGAACTAGAATTTCCTGGAAGTTCCTACCGTAAGTAGATCAACGATATCTTGGGTGAAGTGATGGGATGGTCTACTTCCCCTCTCCCACTAGCCTCGTAATAACATTGTTATCTCGATACGAATCACATCACCCAAGTTCCGCCCCATATACCTACATTGTATAATATGGCTACTTAATACATCCTCCCAGAGGGAGACAGCTGTCTGGTTAAAGTTAATTATTTGCTTTGTTTCTGAAAACAAACTCAGAAGTTTATTTTCTAATCTAGAGACATATAGGTCACTGAGAGTCTCCGAGAGGAACGAAAAGTTTCGTGTTGACCTATCGTCGCTCTCGAGTCAGCTATCGACTGGGCGTTGACAGACGTCGAGATGAGTCGAGGTGGCGAGACGCACTCGCGTTGGCAGCGATGATAACTATTTATAATGTCCTCAGCGGATGATGGATGGGACGCGTTCCGTTGCAGCCAAAGCTTCATTAATTGCGTGTAACACGCCGAGATACCACTCCGACAATGACACAGGGAAAGTTGTTTGAGAGCATGTTCCATCCATCCTGTCTATGAGTTCTTCGAAGAGCATGGCAATGTAAGGGAAGATTTTAGAGAAAAAAACACAAAATTACGCCTGGCCAATAAAATCACAAAACTCTTGACGAAGTAAATTAAGTGCCTTGACCATGAGACTCCAAGGTGTGGGATGTGGTAGCTGACAAAACATTCAGCCTAGTTGTGCAGTTCTTTTTTGCAGATGACTGAACGTGAGCTGCTAAAACTCTCATAAATTCACGATCCTTCTGGTCTTTTAACTTTCCATCCCCTTTCAAATGCGAAGTAAAATTTCATTCGCCAATTCACAGCACGGTTATGGAGGTTTGTAGGTCCACAATTCTTCTTTTTACGTATCCCACTCATTGCTCATCGCCAGTTGTGTGTGGGGAATTGATGTTCGTTATGCTTTCACACGACTGTAGAAAATGACGTTTTAATGGCTGGACCACACAGTTTTGTTGGGATGGAATTGACACGTTTCCTGAATTTACCTGCTTTTCAGATGGTTCACAAGATATACTGATTGAGCTGATTGCGGCTTCAATGCTCCGAATGGAGAATCTTCTTATTCGATAATAAAAAGGTTGCTTTAACTTTATGGTGGGTGAACAGCTTATTTTATTGCTGAGTCGTTCGGGCTGACGAGCGTTCTCTCTACGCCTCCACAAGAGTCGCTAGGGAGAAACTGTTCAGATGTAACGTTTCTCTTCTTTTATGATTTTGCTTCCCAGAAAATATCCTTAAAACAAGTTGACACCATACTTGTCAGAAAGGAAGATTTCTAATATATACAAGATTAGAGTGTTGCTTCTGTATTAGAAGAGAAAAGAAAAACGATAGGTCGAGTTTGAGAAAAAAATGAAAAAAAAGTATATTTCCATTATAAATTCGTCAACTGAAGGGGAAGGAGAAAGGGAAATGTAGTAACCGGATATTTCAAAGAAAATTTTTCCGATTCCTAAAAATTCTGAAGCTTTACGTGTATAGAAGACGGAATAAGAAAAATGTAATTTCATTAAAACACAGCCGGTCAGAAGGCAGAGTTCGTTGGGGCAGTAGTTCTGTAGCTGTCTCGAACCAGAAGACCGCGGGTACGAGTTAGGCCTCGGTCATGGGTGTATTTGTGTATGTCTATATGTGTATGCCGTCCTATCACCCCACACTATCATCAACTCATCGTCCATAAACTAACAACCCTGGGGATAAAAATTGGTATTCAGCTAAAATGCAGCCCTCTCCCATACGATACTTGCACCTGCTAAAGTTGGATGCACGCGTGGTCCCAATTGCCCTATAACACAATAAACCGAGAAAAAAAAAAAAAAAAAAAAAAAAAAAAAAAAAAAAAAAACCAATATTTGGAACATTACACTGGGGACTTTAGAATATTATGTGTTCCAATACTTCCTGCCCAATCTTTCAAAACCCAAAATATACTCAGTAAAGTTCAGCGATGAATGAATAGTGTGACAGGCATCACGAACACGGCTGGGGTGAAGATTGCGGTAGAGTCGCCGATGGAGGCGGTTAAGCTGGTATCGATGGCTCTGTGTTGGCATGGGATAGATTGATTAGTGTTTGCGAGAGCGTCAACTGCTAAGTTCATTAGACCCGAAAGTATAGTGCATGTGTTTACCGCGGGATGTGGCGGTGAACCGCCCTTGTCGGATGGCGAGATTCGGCGCCAAACTACACGTCGACTAGTGGGGTATTCTTCAACCAGGTATCTCCCACCAGCGGGGCACCGTCCCAGTCGGGGCAAGCTCTAAGCTCCCGATTGGTCATCCACCGTGTGAGGTAGTTTTGGGTATGTACGTGTGTGTGTGTGTGTGTGTGTGTGTAGGTGTAAGGATAGGACAAAGAAGGAAAAATCGCGCGGTCGGCGGCCCGTTTATTAAAACACTGCTCTGGTTTTCTCCTGGAATTGATTAAGAAGCAAAATAAAACCGTTTATCAGAGTCGTCGGACGTTAATATTCTCGCCCAGACAGCTCTGAATTCGACCCAGCTAGCAAACCAGTGTCGAAAATTCTGAACCGTCGGGATTCGAATCCAGGACTTTGCGTTTTGGAGCACTGCGGCGGCATCAGTTCAGGCTCTGAGCCACCTGAGACTGTAAAATCCATCGAATGTGAGGTTTCATAAGCCCAGATCGCCTATTGAAGGCATGTCGTGACCAGAGTGCGCATAGCGCGTGACAGTGTGTGTGTGTGTGTGTGCGTGTGTGTGTGCGCGCGCTTGGCTCGAAGCCGCCTGGCGCAATCGTCTTCACCTGACGTCGCATTTGCGCATTCGTCCAACGCAATGCACCGTGTGCGTCACGCACATCCGTCCGCGCAATTGTTCCACCCTGTCCCCTTCAGCTGATGCCCTGAGCCCCCGTTGATGTCTCTGCAGTGCCTCTGACCGGGAGGTCCTAGAGGGCGTCTCCCGACATGGCAGCATTTTCGGCACTAGCTACATAGATTGGAAATCAGTCGCTGTCTGAAGGAGAATTCTAACGGCCAGCTGCTCTGATCGGTAGTTTTGCGTGGTTTCTCCGATTAACACGGACGAATGCCGAAGCAGAATCCTACAAGCGGGCCACAGACCGCGCTCGATCTATCCATCCTCTTCTTTGTCCTATCCGCATCCCTTACACACCCTTACCTTCACATGCACTACACTATCACACTTCTTTTTGAGACCAGTCGGGAGATGAGAGTTTGTCCCGGGAAAGGGCGGAGCCCTACTGATGGGACATACCTAGTTGAGGAAAATTCCCCGCAAATCGACGGTCAGCGCCGGATCTCGCCAGCCAGTGGAGAAGAAACTCGCCATCTACCGCAATAAAACATTTACGACTGTTACGATACTAATGACCTTAGCAGTTGAGGTGCCCGGAATCATCAATCAATCAATCAATCCAGCGGGGTGGCTCATGTTCTAGCAGCGAGGCTGGTCACTTCACATCACTGAGACCAGGGTTCAAACCCTCGTGAATCCATGTGGATTTTGTGGTGAGAAAAGGGGATTCGCGCTAGGATTTTACGTTCCCCTACCAGTAATTTTTCCTCACTCATCTATGTAAATATTTACCCAATTCCGGGTATGGCCATAATTCGTAGGCAATCGTATTTGTATCCTAATAAAGAATATCGAGCTCCTCCATCACAATAAGTACTGGGATGCTCAATATGGTGAGCTAAATTCGGGGGGGGGGAGGGAGCAGTGGAGGAATTTGATAAGGGGAAAAACTTTTTCAGATAATTTTTATTTGAAAGAACTTAACTGGACGTTATCCCTTCCATTATTATTCACGTATCATCGACATGCTTCATTCGCCCAGGAAACGGAAGGACATTAAGATATAAGTCTCCTCTCTCGCCTAGGCTATGCAATCGGGTATGACTCATCATCTGAAAAATAACATCGGCAGAACACGGGAATGAATATCGGAATTTGCTTTAGAAGTTATCTTAATGTAATATATATTAGATATACAAAAAAATTATATTATACTTCTCGCACTCTTCGAGTATTTCTTTCCAGACCATTTGAGATAAAGATAGTTAACGGTAGGAAAAATATAAGTCGAATAGAACTTTTTCCATTCGTTCCCAATGCATTTCACATAGACCTATATATTCTACTTAACCGATCTGCTCCAGTCTCATCATCAATCTTATTTTTTATGTCAGATTTATTTGTAGTCCATTTTCTGGACGTTTTGTTCACGAGAAAACAATACGTGTAACATAATAATACTACTTACATGATATAATGATAATATGTTGTATGATAATATAATTGTCAGTGGTTCATTTCAGGAGACTATGAATGAGTTCTCGAGAAATATGCCAAATTCAAAATAATTATGTTGAGATTGATATTTACTTACAAAATCAAAACTCGTTCGAGCATATGTTTATAATTCGTGTGTGACAGTTGTTGGAATGTAGTGCGCTGCAAACGTGATCTCCAGTGACTCATGCGCAACGTCGTGAAACCGCCGCGATCGCTCCTGCTGTGCCAGATAGTTCTGGTCGTTTGTGGAACGTTCGAAGATTGTTCGTCCTGTATTGACTCAGCTGGCACGATTCTAATCCCAGACCTTGATTACTTGTAACAGTGTAACACAAACAGCGGGTGCCTACGGGCAGTACACAATTAAAAATAAATTAAAAGGTTTCTCACCGCAGATAAAAACGCACGGTCTGTAAATCGCTGGGAGAAATTGGTACAGGGACCCGCAGACGTGTTATATTTGATTAGCGCAGAGGGAAAGCGATGAGGCGGTAATGACTTTAATTGCTCTCGCGGAACCACTGAACAGAACCGCTGTTTCTCAAAGGTGATAAGGGGAGCAGGGTTACACGAAGTAAAAATACTGCGGTTTGGGGCGTTTTTAATTACTGCCTTTAGGTGAAACGAAAGCAGTCAAATCAAATTAACACCAAATAGTCAACTTTTGAGGTCGGATGACGAGGGGAAAGATTAAATAAGCTATATAAAATGCTACCATCATTCTATTTTTTATTTTTTCTTATAAATAGATATGAAAAATTCTGACGAAAGCATTATGAAATGACCCGTTATTAGAAATGAGCAATTGAAATTGCTTACTACTGAAATTGCCATGCAACGTTCTTCCATTTCTACAGCTCTAATATGCTACGTTGTGAGGATTTTAATGCAGTGAATTTTACTAAAGAATGGAGAATAATTAAATATATTTCCGAAAATAATTATTTTTTAGCACATTTGGTCAAGAGTTTCATTATGTTATGGAAGATGTTGGAGTTTGTTACACTAGTGGAAATGATCGTGAATACTCAAGACTGAGCACACAGAAGCATGTACTACCTTAAAAGAACGGAAATATTATCAAACAATAAGTGCCTTAATAATACTCAGTTATCAAAATTAGGATGAAAATTAGCAGTATACCTTGCTATTTAAAAAATATTAATTTTACACATTTTAATTACATAATTGTGAACTGATATAAACTTTTGTTAGCCTGTCCCTAGTTCCCTTAGCATGTATCTTCACAATTCGACCGGGGTCTCGACATGTCTTCGGGGTCGATGAAGCACAAATCGCGCACAACAAATGATCCTTTTGTTATGGTTCTGCTCCGCCATTCGCCTGGTATTAATCGCGGAAACCACGGAAGCTACCGAGCAGAGCAGTCGAACGCTAGTGTACTCTTTCCAATTCGACTTAATACTGTAGCTAGTGTCGAAAATCCACCTCAGCCAGGACTCCAACCCTAAGAGAACTTCTAGGTTCGAGTCCCAATGGTGTCAGGATTTTCGACACTAGCTAGATAGAAAGATCGAGTTCTGTTGCTGTCTGGAAGAGAATTCTAGTGGCTAGCTGCTCTTATCGGCAGTTTTCTGTGGTTTCTCGGAGCAATACCAGGCGAATGGCAGAGCAGTACCGTAACAAATGAACCACAGTCCGCACGCGATCTTTCTTTCCCATCCCTTGTCAAATCCTACCTCTTACTGATACACACATATATGCACTACACTATCAATGCCGGGAAATTGGTCGGGAGTTTAAAGCTTGTCCCGACTGAGTAGGTGCACAGCTGGTGGGCGGTAGGTCGGCGTCAGACCTTTCCATTCAATTAGGATTGATTATCACCATATCCTGGCGATAAAACATGCACTAAACTTACGGGAACAATGACCTTAACAGTTGTCGCGCCTGGAATGGCAGCACGCTGCAAAGGCTACAGTGTTCCCGTTGTGCTATCGCTGAAAATGTGTGGGTGGGGTGGCCGGCAGCCAGCCCCCTCGCACAGATCTGCCGTGCCACGCCACCGGGGCATGCGAGTACATACGCAGTACAGCGGTCCAATAAGCGCGGGCGTGCAGCGGGGTGGGGGGTGGGGGCGTGTGGCGAACCGACCGGTCGGGCCACGTGTTCGGTGGCGGCTGGGGGCAGCCGGGCCCTGCGGGCGCGCGGTAGGACGCCTGCCAGGAAATGTTACGGCGCGCCGGTGTCTGCGGCGGTGACGACGGTGGCGGCGGCGGCGGCGACCCCGACCAGACGGTATGTGTGCCGCCTCCGCCGCCCCGCCGTCGCTTTCCTTCCCGCGAGGTCCCCCCTCCCCCGCCAGCAGCGTCACCGCGCTGGCTACCCCGCCGCTCGTCGCCAGAAAGAGCACGGGGTTCCTAGGGACGGCCGTCCTCTCTCCGGGAAGCCTGTTTGTTTTGGACAAGCTGCTGAAGCGAATAATATGGGCCGGAAAGATTGGTTTTAAAGAGGTACGATTCTCATTATAGAATGCACTGTACATTATACGCATTATTACGCGCGAAACGCGCCAACGCAAAGACGAAAAACAGAATGTGGGGACTAAGCGAACGAAGGGCAAAAAAATTGAGAGCTTCTTGTTTGACTTAAAAAGTATTGCCATGGTTGAAAGAGACCGTCTCTCTTGTATTTGATTTTAATGGGTTTCCTTTTCTTTCATTTGAGATAAAATTTGATACTTATATCGGTACCGTCGTCTTTATTTCTATAAATTTTTACTTTTAGCTGATTTTTAAAATTGATGACATCTAGGAATTTTCCTCATTGTTCCGTCATTAAACGTTAACTGGAAGTTAAGTTTTAACTTTGTGGTAATATCTTTGGAACCAATAATATTTATTTCACATTTCCATAAGCACATTGAAAATTAATGCTTTCATGAATACGAAAAAGATGTACCCACTGTTTTATGTATTTATGCACAGTGAATTGAAAACCTACAATCCATTTTCCATGGGAGAACCTATATTATCTTAAAGATATTTCTAGCAGGATAACGTTTCAAGGAACAAAACTTATTTTCGTGCATTCCAGAATGGCAACAAGAATGTCTCTCTCCCAATCACCGCCCTTTGTAATGATAAATATAAATAAATGATGAATATACTGCGGTGATACATCAAACATCAAGAATTATTGCTGGACTGAAAGAAAGGAGTGTTGACAAATTCAGTTCAAGAACATGTCCAGAAAATATGCCGCGTTCGTGTCCCATCTATCACAATCCACGGGAAAACGCGTTCATTTATTTCCACCCGAACAGCGTGATGGAAAAAGCGAGTGATTTCCCACCCGTAGCTGGCATGCCTCTGTAGTATAAGACTAGCGTTCGTAACCCTTCCACCCCCCCTCCCTCCCACCCCTCCCCTACCGTCCCCTCCGCTCGCCTCCTCGAACATTCCGGCACCTCGCGTACAGAGAAAGGTGGCTGGTATCAGACGGAGGCGTGAACCTCCCCTCCCTCCCCTCCCCTTCATCCCCAACACCCTCCTCCTCCGGCGATGCGGCGTGGCGGCTGCATTCCTTTGGAGTCTCGCGCCCGGTGACGCCGCGCGCGTCGTCGCGACTCTCCGAAGTGTGATGGATAGGCCGCAGCTGCGGCGCGTCGTGTGTGAACGCTCACCCGGTTCTGCCGCGACGCACGCGCGCCGCGCGCGCCGCGCGCCTTTCTTTTGAAAACGCGCCGCCCCGTGCCGTGCCGCGCCGCGTCGCGTCGCTTCAGCGCGAGCGGGCGCTGGAGCGGCGCTGGCTCCGCTTCCGGTGGCTTCCCGAGAGCTGCGCAAGGGCGCGGTCGGAGTTCCCCAAGGCTGCGCTGGATCCGATCTGAAATCCTCTCTCTATATATAACTCGCTAAGCAAAGGTGGCAGTTTTGTACCGTTTATAAAAAACTTTCGACAGAAAAAAAAAACCGGGAGAGATGGCTCAGAGTATCAACTGATGTCACTGCGGTCCCTTGGATGTCCTAGGTTCGAGTCCCGACTGTGGTAGAATTTTCGGCACTAGCTTGTTAGCTTGGTCGAATTCAGTCGCTGCGTGGAAGAGAATTCTTGCGGCCGGCTGTTCTGATCGGTAGTATTCCGTAGTTTCTCCGATCAACATCAGGCGGATGCCCCAGCGGTACCTTCCTCTTCCTTGTCCTATCCTTACCCCTTACACACACATATGCACTAACATGCTCTACACTAACACACATGCCGGGATAACTAAGAGCTTGTTCCGGCTGGGACGGTGCCCCGCTGGTGGTAGATACCTGGTTGAGGAAAACCCCGCAAGCCGACGGTAGTTTGGCACCGGATCTCGCCATACAGTGGGAGAATGATCACCGTCTCCTCCCAAGCAAAAAATGTGCATTACACTTACGGGAGTAATTACCCTGGTAGTTGACGGTCCCTGAATCACTAAACAATCAATCAATCATTTCACAGAAACCTCCGTAAGTGTGGTACTGCTTGGTAGACAATTTCTCCACAGGCCTTCATCAGATTTCTTTAAATGAGAATTTGCGAGTTCTCATATGAGAGTAGATGTCCTGTATAGAGATTATAAACTATACTTGCACGTGATTTTGATATGAAGTAATTACGGTTAACGTAGCACAGTTAGTGAGCATGTCAGATCCGGATTCTAGATCTCTAAAATATTTAGAAATTAATCTTTGTACATAATGCTGCGGAAATTCGATTTCGAAATGTTAAAGGAAATACACGTTTATGGTTCTTTGATACCGACAATGTGTTTTTTCTAAACTTCTGTCAGCCCGGCTATCCATCCGTTCGTTTGTCTGTGACAACACTTGCGCATAGTCCATTTTTAAAGAGATCTATCTTAAATTTCAAATTAAATTATTTACGTAATAATTATAATTGCCGCGAGAGTCAAGCAACTATCTATTTCCATAATGCGAGTCAGGCAAGACATTTCAAAACGTGTTTGGAAATTCACGGTATAAGTGTACCTTTAGAATATGGATCTTCCCTGACCAGATATATATCTCACGTTTGTTACAAATGTATTGGCTCCTCTAATTTTAAGATGAAATCGCATACGCATACTCGTACATGTTCATCCTTATTAAATAAATCGGTTGTCTGATTAGCTTACTGCGTGGGTTACGATGTTGAGGCACTGAGATGTGAGTCCAGAATTGAATCGGAGAGTAATTGTTCCCTTTATCATGGGCAGCGTGCGGTTGATTATCATGGAGATTACTTGTTAGGAGTATAGATGTCATGCGTTCTAATGGAACGAATCTATGTAGATGCATTAAAGAAGAGGAGGAAAAACGTTACTACGGAAGTACAGTGTCGCAAGAACGGCTCTTTTTAGACTCGAACGGCACTCAACGTCGATCGCTCTGGTGTCCCCCTGTGGCATTCCTAAAGAAGATAAGGCCAGCAAATACTCGGATATAGCGTTCTCTCTTTAATAAGAGAACCGTTAAAGATATCACTTGTTACAAGACACGCTCATAGGTGCCACAATAGGAGAAAAACGACAACAACGAACATTTCAACGGAGGCACAGTGTCGCCTACATGTCACGGGCAACCCTCTTCCCAGTGAGTCGTGCGGCCGCGGCGCCAGGCTGTTGCCCTGTGGGAAGGGCGGGGGTGGGGCGGGGAGGGAAAGGGAGGGGATGGAGGGGGGTAGACCGAAGGCGGCTCGCCGCGTGCGGTCGGCGCCGTGTAGTAGCCCTCTAAATTGGTTTCCATGGGTGTCACTTCGGCTATTACCGGCCTTCCAGTCCTAGCGCGGCGCGGCGTGTCCCGCCGCCCGACGCGCTTCCGACCTCGCTTCAGCGCCCGTTGATTCATTGCTCTGCAGCTCCGTCACTTGTTTCGGGGACGCCCCTCGCTGCCGCCGGAGCAGTGGTTTTAGGAGACTGGGCATTAGCCCGAAATTGAAATGGAATGCTATAAATCTTCGCGGTTAGTAAAAGGAAACGCCACGTCTTCAAAATATTTGCGTAACAAATTTTAGATGAAGGTTAATAAATTGATGAAAATTGCTTATATCTACTTATTGACAATTAAATTTTTCTCATTTGTCCTTCTAGTTCTTTTTCTGAACATAACAATTATACTTTTATTATTATTATTATTCAATCTTTTCTACATTCTCATCATTGATTGTAGTGTAGTTATAGGAATAATAGTCACCTAGCACTCGCCGTTTTTATTGTAGGTTAAACATTTATTTTTATTTACTCATTTTATTTATTTATTTATTTATTTATTTATTTATTTATTTATTTATTTATTTATTTATTTATTTATTTATTTATATATTTACGTCAAAAACAGTTAAAACCTGTGTGTGACGTGCTATGGGGAGAAGTTGATTTGAAGTTACATTTATGCCCTGAAGTAAAACAAGGGGCCATCTCAGCATTTGCTCAAGGATCAGGCAAACTGTACGAAAACCTGAGCGAGATGGTGGTCATTGACCCAGAAGCTGAAGTACAATACGTGTTACAGGTTCTTTACAATTATACAATCCCAGTGGTATATAATACATTAAATGTCATTGTTAAAATTAATATTACTTGCCTAACATCAGATTTACATCGGTGATGTATTCTTAACGAGTCGCTTGTATTAAGATAATTGTTCGTACACGATCGCGACTGCAAGAGGGCATGGAAATCCCTACTTGACGTTCTGCCGTGATCCAATGTCTCTCTGCCTTCGTCTGTTCTCCGAGCCGCTCGCCCTCCGAGTAGCCGGATTCCTGGGTCGAAGCCGCTCACAGCGGGCTTTGTTTTTATTTCCGATGTCACAAGACTGGACGGACTCGCGCGGGCGCCCATGAAGTCCGATCGCGTCACCGCCAGAGCCTATGCGTCGTCCACTGCCGCCCCCGCCTCTGCTGCCGTCCTTTTTTCTCCGCTCGCAGCGTCACCATCTCGATGCCACACATGTCACATTTGGGGAATACGTTCTCGCGGAATTACGAGTAATTGGGATGAGTTGGTCTTTGCCGAGCGTAACTTTTCAGCGCTTCTTCTACGAGCAGTATGTCCGCCTTCGATGGCACATCAAAGAAAGCGAGTTTTCTAGGAGAATCTCGGCTTGTGGGGATTGGTCGAGCACGCGCTCGGTACTCTCCTAATATTGCTGGAGTTCTGCATTTATACTGTGGTTTATGATTTTCGCAACTTTTAATGATTCGAATAAATCAGTATAACTATTGAAGTATTCGAAATCTCTCTCTCTCACACTCTCACACTCTCACACTCCAAAAGTAGTTCATTGCATTTATAAAATGCTTTTAGATTCTCTTCATTTTGTTATTTGTTATTTTATAGGATTCTGCTCGAACTCGAAATGAAGTCCACTTGTCCTAGGCTCAAACTAGAATTGTGATACAGCTGACATTTGACTACTATATTAATCACTGCCAATTGCGGTAGGCGCTAGCTCCACCATAAACTCCATCGCCCTTCCCTCTTTCATTATTAACCACTGCTCCTAAAAAACTGCGTAGCAATCATACAGTCCCTTAACGTCTCTTTCCTCGTTATTTCACGCGCACGTCTTCGCTCAAAAATACTCTACATCAGAGGTTCCCAGCCTTTACGATACAAAGCACTACTTAAAATTTACAGCTATTTTAGAATACGAATTTCTTCTACTAACAGTAACTACAGGATTTTGTTTTTAAGTAAAACAGAAATATGAAAATTAGATGACTAAACAACTGGAATGAATAATTCAAAAACTCAAATTCAAGGGCTGTTTCTAATGTTTTGCAAATAGAGCGTGTTTTTTGGAACTACTATGAGCATCATACACTTATTTGAATTACCTTAGATCGAATCAGAAGAATTTGTGTACAAGCGCCAGTTCAAATTGCGCAGTCTGACTTGAGTTCGTTTGTTACCACTAGTTTTCAATATTCACTTTAAATTTCGGTGAAATTAGAAAGTCAGTGTTTCGGGTCGGAGGTTTTTACCTTCTGCTATATCAAGTATTATATGACAGACCTTTGCGTACTAATGGCTGTGCGCTTAGCGCCGTTAAAAAATCCCCCGTTTTACTCTCGTCACCCCCACCCTCACAAATCCCCAGCTGCTCACCCCATTCTCTGCGGTTCCTTAGTCAACTTTTCCCCCTCTTCGATCTCTGACGGATATATCTGACTCCGATTTCCGCCGCCGCCACCGCCACCGTCACTGCTGCCATCGTCGCCTCTGTCTCCGCCCGCCTCTTGTGTTCCGCTGTCCCCCTAGCCGATCCCTCCCTCGGCGGCGGTGGAGGAGCAGCATTCTCTCTCGATTCGCTCTTTTTGTGTTCGGGGCGAACGAACAACTGCCGCACCGTCGCCGCTGAAATTAGAGAGACAGCGCTTCGTGTCGGAGCGAGCGGGAGTGGCTGGTGGCCCGCGGCGCGGGGCGGCGTAGAGCGCGGCGCGAGTGGCGCGGGAGGGGTGGAGAGTGGGCTGCGCGGCGGGGAGCGGAGCGGGGATAGGAGCGGAGCGGGGCGAGGAGCGCGGCGAGGAGCGTGGCGTGGAGCGGGGCGAGGCGTGGAGCGGGGGCGAGGACTCCGAGCGATCACCGCCCGCCCCGCCCCGCTCCCATTACCCACCCGCCGGTATGCAACAAAATCAATATTCAAACATTAAGTAACAGCCTTAACCTGCGACTCCGAGGGCAGAGCCGTTTCCGCATCTCAATCCTCCGCTCCCTCTACTGTACCCAAAAATCGCCGTCAAGGGGCCCACCTGCTCTTCCTTACGCCTCGTCTCCGTTCCCGATGGCCCGCTCCACATCGACGGCGTTTTGCGCCACCTCGACTCCAAACGCCTCGCCCGCTCGCAACGCTCTCGCTACCCACATAAAACAACCACAGCTACACGACCTCTTTGTTCTCCCCGCTCATGCAAGAGCCTTTCAAGCCCTCACGCCTATCCAGCGCCCCGTACCTCCCTTGACCGCTTCCAAAAACGCCTCCTTGCACCGGCTCCTCCAACGCCTCTACGCCCCCTTGTCAGCCACGCCATCGTACGCCGCTTTCCATCGCCTCGCCCTTCCGCTCACAACCGTGCGCCTTTACGCCCCGCTTTCAACACGCGCTCCGCATCTCCACCGCGCTACCCAACGTCCCTCGCCCCCCGCTCCAGCGCTCTTTTCTTTCCCCGCTCACCACAAATTCGTGTCTCTCAGTCCCTCTTTCGTCTCTACTGCTTTCGCTCCCCTTGCGTCCACGCCTGCCCCCGCTCCACGCTCGCCCCCGCTCCACGCTCGGCCCGCCTCTCTCGTACGGCGCTAACGACACCAACACAGAGCTATAGGCCAACGCACTCCCGAACACACCCGCGCTAACCATCATCCTCCCTCTCCCTCCACGCCAAATCGCGACCTCCAGCCTATCCGGCTTGCGCCTGCGCCCCGCACCGACTATCGAATCCCTCGCTCCCGCTCCCCGACCGGTTCAAGCCCCACTCCTCCACCCCTCCGCGTCGCCTAACATTCGCGCCTGTCCGCCTGACGCCGCAGCCTCGCGCCAGCCGACCGACGCAGTCACCTAACTTCTACCGAACCCACGACTCCCTCCTCCCGGACAACACGCAAATCACGACCCGCTGCCTGCTCGTATCTTCAATAAATTTCCTCACGGCCGAACACCGGTTTCGTACGACAAAGATTGGTTCTCACGTATCTTTTACGTCCCCAGATACAATACAACGAGTTATATAAAAAGATTGCTCAATACTGAGAGAGTAAAAATGCAGCTCCCCTCCCACGGCGAAACCGCAGCATGGATCGGCTAGTAGGTGGAGTACAGCGGAACTACAATGCGAGGCGGACGAGGTGTAGGAACTAGATGTCTGTATCAGATGAGACCGCAAGCACCAGTGACTCTGTTGGCTGTGCAGGTCTCGAGGACTTGGGCGGCCGGATTATCGGGAAGTACAGATAATATATCCGTCAGAATCGTAAAGTATGACCACGAAAAGTATGGTTGAGACTAAGAACCGCCAATAAGAGTAATGGGCGTGAGCAGCTGGGATTGTGAGTGGGGGTGACGAGAGTAACGGTGGGATTTTTTAACGGCGCTAAGCGCACAGCCATTAGTACGCAAGGTCTGTCATAAAATACTTGATATAGCAGAAGGTAAAAACTCCGACCCGAAACACTGACTCCTAATTTCACGAGAATTTAAAGGTGAATATTGAAAACTAGGGTAACAAAACGAACTCAGTCAGGGACTGCGCAATTGAAAACTGGCGCTTGTAACAACAAAATTCATTTCTGATTCCCACACGAATCCTTATAAAAGGTTAATTTCATATCAAAAAGTGAACTATGCATGCTTCTATACATTTTTAAAAGATTATGTAGTTTCCAAAGAAAAACCACGCTTCTATGTTGTCAATATCACACTATTAGATAACGTCGAAGCCCTTGAATTTGAAATTATTTTTGTTAATTTGTTTATCTATCGCAAGATTGTTATGTCATTCGTCTAGCATTTTCATACCTTTCTTAGTTTTACTAAAATACAATAAATCCTGTTAGTTCTCACACTGTTAGATAGATAGAAATCGATACTCATAATTGTCACGCTCATTGAAAAAGTATATAAAGTAGTTACTATTGTATCGTAAAGCTGGGAAACCTCTGATGTAGAGTATTTTTGAACAAAGCACGAAAAGAGTACGTTCTCTGCGCGTTGGATAGAATATCGAGGGAATATTTATGAAGACAAACTCGTTAAGGACTGTTATATGTAATTTGTAGCCACGACAGTATTTTTAGGGTAGCAATTAATGTTAATAATGCAAATAGCACGGGTAACTTAGCAGATATGGAAGAATTTATAGGCTGGAAAGCTAGCGATGCCATACATAGACGACAATATGTGGCTAGTTGATTAAGTAACTAACGATACACAAAATTGTATCAGCGTCTGTCATTACCAATATTCTAGTTAATCAAGCGTGGAGGGACAAGTGAACAATTAACATTTCGAGTACGGAGAGCAAGAAGCAATCTATTAAATAACAAATGAACAAAGCACCACAGTTAGAGAAAATATTCCTAAAACGCAATTATTTAATAAATAGACACACAATGACACCCTATATAGGCAAAGTGTGAGAGTATAGAGGTGATGAGAGAGATGAGATTTCGAGCAACAACTTCGTGATATGATATATAAAGCTGATTTATATATCGATTTAGTCAATTAAAGAGTTGCCGTTGATAATCTATTGATTATTCGCGACCAAATAATAAAAAATGCGAAAACTCCAAACAATATTAGGAGAGTACCTAGAAGCGCACATTGTGCCTCGGACCAATCCCCACAAGGCCGAGGCATATCTCACCACATCGAAAAAACTCGCTCAGTGTACCATCGAAGCGCGGACATGACTGCCGATATAGAAGAAGAGCGACCTGACAAAGATTTACGCTTCCGGCCACATGTAAAGAACGCTAAAAGTCTCGAGGAGTCCCACCACGTGTAACTATACCCATAATCCGAGCTCGGCGTCCGGGCAACAAACGAGTTTATTTTTGCACCTTCGGAAATGTGTAGATTCGTGTGAGAGCATCCGAGATGGTGACGCTGCGAGCGGAGAAAAAGGGACGGCTAGCAGAGGCGGATGGGCGGCAATTTGGATGTATCGGAGCAGCATGCGGCCTCTGGCCGGTATGACGCACTCCCGGCACTGTATCCAATGGCGTCCGAGCACCACTCAGTCCCAGGCCGAAGTCGCCGTGCGCACCAGCTCGTGATTAGGGCATCACAGGTTAATAAATAGAAAACATCAAAGCGCCATCTTCATTTTCAGCGGCTTCGACCAGGAATCGTCTCCTCGAGCTTGGAGGGGCCGCGACTGGACGAGGTTCTAGGGCCCGCAGGCAACAGATGAACGAAAAAGGCGAAGAGAGATCAATTACGGAAATATCAACCAGTGACAAATGAAACGATCAAAGTACGTGATTTACCGGCGTAAAGCACTACACCCAAGCTCTTGCATGAACGCCATCAAAGTCCACGGTAATCTCAGGCGTCGATATTAGATTCTTAAACGACAAATCCTAAGTCTTCTTTAATACAAGCGAAATACTCCGTTTAAAAGATACATCCAACCTGATAGTTAAATTACGATGTTAGGCAAGCACTCAAGTAAATATCTATATTAATTTTTTTAACTAATGTATAATAACATTTAAATATTAGTTATTATAATCATTAAAAACCTTAGATACCCACTGGATTGACGTTTTATTTAACTACGTAATAGAATTTCACCTGTAACAACGTATTGTGAGCTGATACTTATATGACTTCTGGTGCCCAATGAAAAGAACCACCGGAATCGTCTGCGATATCATGGGTTCTGTTTTCGTTTAATCAGTCTTGTGCTCTGATCCCTTGAAGTCCACACAATGCTCCCATTGAGTATGTGGCCCCTTGTCTTTGTAACTTTCAAGTGTCCAATATACATGTAACTTCAAACTCACCTCTTCTCTTCCATGAGCATTACGTCACCACACAGGTTTTAACATGAGTTAGTCTTTCTGACGATCATTTTACTATCAATTTATTAAATTTAAAATAAAAATATCATACTAATCAAATAACTATATTATAATATTATCATCAAATACACATAAATACCATAAATTCAACATAAAATAAATAAATAAATAAATTAATATATATTAAATAAAATATGAATAATTATGAGAGAGATAATAAATAATATAAATTAAAATAAAATAAATAAATAATTAGTAAGGATAAAATAAAATGAAAATAATAAAGTAGAATTAAATAAATAAATCAAGAGTAAATAAATAAATAGAAGTAAATTAAATAAAATAAAATTATTAATAAATAAATAGAAAAATATTAATAAATAAAATAAATAAACAAAATGAGTAAATAAAAATAAAATGTGTTATATTCCTACAATAAAAACGGCGGAGTGCTAGTTGACTATTATTCCTATAACTACACACTACAATGGCGAGATCGATGAGAGAGAAAAGATGAATAATAATAATAATAAAAGATTAATTGTTATGTTCAGAAAAAGAACTAGAAGGACAGATGAGAAAAATTTAATTGTCAATAAGTAGATATAAGCAATTTTCAATCGAATTTGATTAACTTTCTCTTAAAAATTTGTTACGCAAATATTTTGGGAAGACGTGGGCGATTCGCTTTTACTACCGCGAAGATTTATAGCATTCCCCAATTTGCAAATTATCGATTCAGAATGGTGTGGGAATGGGCTAATGCACCCTAAGTTCTAGCATAAAAAAACCACTCGCTCACGCGAAGGCACAGCGAGGGGAGCCATCTCCCGAAAACATCATGACACCAGGTAGCGTTGCTCAGAGCATATGAATCAACGGCGCTCTACATGCCCCGAGATTGAAGTGCGAAGCACACGGACTTCTCCGTCGGGCCCGCGGACACGCCGCGCCGCGCTAGGACTGGGAAGGCCGCACGGTGTAATAGAGCGAAGTTGTAAAAGTGACAAACCACATGCGGAAACCAGAGTTTAGAATGGCTGCCTACATTAACACGCGCCGACGCACGGCCGGCGAGCCGCCTTCCGGTCTACCCCCCTCCCAATCCCCTCCCTCCCTTCCCGTTTCCTCTCGCGTCACCACCCCCGGCCCTTCCCACAGGGCAACAGCCTGGCGCCGCGGCCCGCCCAACCGAACTCACTGGGAAGAAGGGTTGACCTACGTACGAAGTAGCGAGAAACCAAATGTGCCCTCCTGTTGAAATGTTCCGTTTTGTCGTTTATTATCCCTATAAATATGTGGCCCCTTATAATGAAGCGTGTCCTAAATTAAAAAATGTAATGAGTCGCGATATATTAATAAAAGGACTGTTCTTAAAGAAATCTATTGCCGAGCACTTTGATCGTTCATACTGGTTAGTCACTAAATTACTTGGGTTTTGTACTTACTGTTGCCTAATTACGCCCCAGTGACGCCGAAATTAAAATGTGTACTGAAAATTTCACCATCCAACTCACACGCTGGATCAGTGCGTTCACGGTCCGGCATTCGCGCTCAATAAATTCAGGGCTTGATCCATTTCCAAATTGTGCCGCGGGCCCGATCTGATCGTACTCGTGCTCATTAGCCATACATGAATTGTTTTGCCGCATCGCGTCCGTGTGTGATCCCCGAAAATGTTCCCACTTTTTAATTTCCAATCAATAAACCCAATATACTTTACACTTGTGTAAATCATCTTTTTTCTGTGTGTGTTATTATGAAACATATCTTTAAATGGTCGCGCTTTTCTAAATCTGTCCCATTGTTAAAAATCGAGGAGGGTCATATGTCAGTCCACATTGTCTATTATGTATTTTTGTGAGCATTATTAATGTGCAGCTAAAATAAAAGTTTTTAAACCTAAAGAAACTTCTTGTCATTTTTCTAGAAGGCAATTCATTGAGATAAAATACCACAAAATGCTAAACAAAACTATTAAAACACGAATAAAACAAACAATTTCTATTTTACATGTAAGTGTTTTTTGAATATTTTGATTAATCCTCTGTGTCGTAACATTCCAGCACGTGCGTGAAGACAGATTTCTCGCGTTAACAAAAAGTAATGCAGTATATAATTTTCGTTTAATGACATTTAATAACCTTAATAGAAAAAGTAGTTAAAAACATTTTGTAGCATCACAGGATTGAAGCGTCAAGATTCCTAGAAGCTACCATGTACTACGTAACTACAGACCGGTAGATGTTATTGAAGATAATCTCATGAGATTCACTTCGGTCTTCTAACCCAAAATAATTGAAACAGAAAGCCTAATCCTACATAGATTTCGAAAACAAAAACTATCTCTGAATGTCAATTCCAAGTACCATTAGGTTGAAATACTCATTGAAATATTATTTGTATGTAACACATGCATTCAAACTATGCTAAAAACAAGTCATTAAGTAAAAAAAAAGCTTTCCTAAACAGTAATGTTAACGTACATGTTTGAAATATTCATTTTGTCTCGAACAATGCTTACCTTGAATCAGGACTAGAACTGTAATACGTATGAGTATTTAAATCCGTATCCAATGGAGTCCCAAACCAGAACAAATATGGGCACACCATAAAAGAGCTGAAATTGACGCAGGTTCTCTAGTGCGAAGTGGCAACAGCGAAGTTTCCGCAGTTTTTCGTCCGATTGAAGCCGTCCGGAGTCCAATTGCCTCCCCACCCACGCTCCTTTGATCGATGAGCAATTGCTTCCTCTCAGTTACGGACAATCTTGCCAAAGCATAATTTTCAATAATATAATTGATAAGCGTGTAATCTATCTCTTATTAACAAGTTAATACTAAGAACTGTAGAGCTAAAATAAAGTAAATAATTCCCAACCAGTACAATAACAATCATAAAAATGTTCATTAAATACAAACGTAGGTCGAAACTGTTTCGCAGATACATAGAATAAGACACAAGGAAAAATTAAAGAATAGATTCTTGTAGTCTCATATATTTTTCTGTGCTCTCAGGAAAGAGATTCGTCCACAAATCACTTTGTTTGGATTCAGTATCTTCCAATTACTTACTTTATTATGCATAATAAGTATGTCCGATATAATTAGGAAATAAAAGCAAAAATTACAATCCATAGCCACAAGAATATCTTCAAGTTCATTTTCTTGCCACATTATATCTTGTGCAAACACGAACAAATATATACTAAATACCAGATTAAAATGTTATCATCCAAGCGACTGCTGCACAGAGTGATGTAGTTTTCCCGTTTCTAGTACATCTGCTCGAAATCATAAAACCCTACTCCAGCTGACAACCCCAAGATCAGCAGTCTTAGATCTCCCACATGTCATGAACCATCTTCAGAATTTCTTTCTTCTACGTTGTATGATTCAATTTCCTTTCAAAGGAAAAATAACTTACTATTTCTTAAGGAAAACGAGAGGAATTGTCTAAAATAATTTAACATTAATACAAAAATTGTGATAATTCTACATTTAATTATATATGTTTACTCCGACAATGTCGAAATCCACTATAAGAGTTTTTTTTTTACAACAAGCTTCAAACCATTAATTAACCTGCTTTAGTGAAATTATTATAGCAATAGTTACATCATTCTTTATTATAAATCACTCCTTTTCGAAGACAAAGTTATGGCGTTGTTTCAAAACAAACGATAACATTACTATCTAATCTAATATTTTCATTTAATGTAAAAATAATAGAAAAAAAGTAGAATTTATCCTCACGGCCCCGAATAGTAAAACTCGTTGTAATCGTTGTAAATACACGTTGAAATGACGTACATTTCTCCTAACATCGTAACACACTGATTTTATTATGATGTCCATATCAAACTATAGCCATCAATAACTACTATAAAGTTTGTATAATAATAATTATATACCTATTCAATATATTACATATACATTAAAACAAGCTTACACTTGGTGATTTTAATTCCTATGTTTATAAATTAATTTATGTAGGAATATACGCTCAAAGTCAATACTCTAACACAATGCAAATTGCAAATGAACACGAATAATTTAACTCTGAAGGAAATTTAAAGAATTTACCAAAAATTTATAAAAAATAATTGAATTCTGTTATTGAAAAAATTTCCTCAGAAAAAAATATCTATTCATATGGGTAATATGTTGAAAATTCGTTTTGGGAATTTCTAAAACGGCATCAAACAGGGCTTAATTCGTTAAAACGGTGTACTAATTATTGAAATTCATATTGATAATTAAATTTTAAACAATGATAGATATAGCAAATTACCATTTATTTTATTATTTGTCTCTTTTGATGACTAATAAATTTAGCAAAGATATGAAAACCTTGTCTGGATCTCTGTAGTCTGACTTACTTCAGTAAAACATGCCAGATAATTAACGAAAAATATTTTATGATTACGAATCTTCCTATTCCTGTCCTTCATCCCTCACAAACAAAGGGTTTTGTTTGTTTTTCCCCCCCCCCCCAACCCATTTTCAACTCACTGATACATTTTGAACTGAAGTATACAAACTCGTAGATATTTTGTACTGCTAGCGTCTGTTGGTTTTAATCGTATTAATTCTCTACCAGAGTAGCTTCTCGCGTCCATTAAATGGGAATCAAAATCGAAATGGCCGTGTCTTCTGTCTTACAATAGCGTGTTACACGAAGTAAGTGAGTAGTACGCTGGAATGACGTCATGTCTCTTTTGCTAATTACTAATGATTTTTTACCCGGATATGAAACTACTAGCGCTTCAGGCGTTAGAGTCTAAAAATTAATATTGAATTACATTAAAATAGTTTTCAAGCTTTGCTTATATTCACACCTCGATAAATGCATCCGCTGACGAGATTCAAATATCTACTTGGTTCTTTTTCCTGTCGCAATATTAATGAAAGAAACTAACCCATTGACACTTACAGGTAATGCAACTTAGTAATTGTCATTAACTATGAAGCAGATATTCGCTTAAACAGTGGCAATGAGAAATTAGAAAGGGTGGGCAAGCTTCTTTACCGCGCCAAAACCTTTTTATACTGAGGATAGCGAACGTATCTCCAATTACTTCAATCAACTACTTTAAAATATATTACAATAATCAATAGTTTTACATAGATGTGAAAAATATTAAACTAAATTATTAACCCTCGTCCTAACCTACATATTTTTTTTCAATTTTACTACTCTAACATTTTTACTAATTAGTTACATATTAGAATTTGGAAAATGATAATAACCAAAGATTTTCTTCCCATGAACTAAAAAACCCCAAATAAAACTCAAATACTTGGGTTTTCCAAACAGTAAACTCCGAATCAAAAAACAACACTGTTACCTAAAACATACTAACCAACGAAATGATTAAAACGATTGCAAACTTCTTAAAGACCTCAACTCTCTGCTAAAAAAACCTTTGTGCACGCCATCAATTCATTTGTTATTCCATGCTGACATTACTCCGTTGCGTTATTAAATGGAGCAATATCACCTCGACAACCTCCAGCGACAATTCAATCCGCTATGCTGCAACACCGAAAATACATCAATCCCCATTCAATACTGAGCGTTTTACACTTCAAGATCACAAGGAGGTAGTGTTGTAATCTCATAAATCTACACACGTCAAATTGCATCAGCTCAGAAGATACTTCCTGGAACAAATTGTGGTAGACTTGAGCAAGCAGTGAGTGCAGTTGATAATAACGTATAGTCCTCTGAACTTGAAAAAAGGCGCTTGAATACCTTGCTTCAGCCAATCGTTGAAAACCGTAAAGCAGAAGATTAAGCTCATGGTAAAGCGAAGCACTGCCCTGGAAGTTACCCCCATGAGCTGAGTAAACCGATCGGACATCTCTGCGTCGTACGCATGACTTCCAGCACAGCGATCGCTTTCCGAGACAGACGCCTTCATGATAGCTATCCAGGACCAACATTTAACTATAGAAACACATTCTGAAAGTCTACCATCAATTCCGACTCTGTGTAGAAGATGTGAGGATGCAAGCCAAACTATCCAACAGACAAGTGGATTAGCGCCACGCACATGGAAACAAAAAGAGATGAGTGAAGTGCGAAGCCAGTAGTTCACAATTAATTGCATTTGGAAAACGCTACTAGCCACTTCCGTGATAAATATGTCCTCAGAAGTGCTTGAAAAATACGAAGAAACACACACTACTACTGATCCTCTATCACACAGACAAGCAGCAATATACCCGAATACTTACATTGATAAAACCATCAGAAGATTTCCTTATCGATTATATCAATACCCAATACCCACAAAATATCGGAAAATATTCAAGAGAAGATCCCTGAAGTATACCAATCTTCGCCCATGAAGTCACAACTCATGGAACTTAGTAAACAGCTGACAACTGGCCTTTAATTAATATCAACACAGAAAAGTGATCCCTAACATGCCTTTTTGTTAGAAGCCACCTGAATCAGCAATAAAGCAACCCAACACGCTGTCATCAATCCGTGAGCGGTTGACATATCGACCAGTGGATACTGTAATAATAAAACAAATAATAATAATAATAATAATAATAATAATAATAATTAATAATAATAATAAAAATTATTATTATTATATTATATTATTATATTATTATTATTATATATTATATATTATATATATTATTATATCATTTATTTTAATAACTTGTGTGTTGTTTTTTGTGGGTTGTTTGTTTGCTTACTAGTTGCCTTGCTTAATAATGAACATTACCTTGCGTGCCTCTGTATCTCTCCTACCTGCCATGATAGCCGCGATCAGAGAATGTAATTTCCTTCTTATTGTTGATCAAATTCTAGTAAGGCCTTGCGCCATACCTTTGAACGACTGTGAATGAACGATAATATATAGTGTTATAGTGAGTAACGACAGAATGTGTGCACGGACTGAAATGAAGAGAAATATTCGCCTCAAAAACCGATATGTTACCACAAATCCCACAGTAGTTTGAAACCCGACACCCGGAGGTGGGAAAGCATTGTGCTCGCGGCCATGGGCTAAACCCTCCTGCGATGGATTGAAAGCAGATTCGAGCTTGGGGGCAAGTGCAGCCGCCCGTGTTATAAAAAAGTTTCCAGAACCAATCGACTGACTCCCGCCACGCATTCGCCGCCCACAGTCTTCACCCCTCCCTCTGCCAAGATCACTCATCGTCCTTCAACACCGATTTCCTC
>BOPP01000015.1:1972688-2002854 GCA_017312745.1 Gryllus bimaculatus | reverse complement strand
GCGGTGCATGCTCGGAGTAGGCACGGGCGCTTTATGGGGTTGTCGATCCGCGCGCTACAACTTCCTGATCGACCCTGGAGCCATGCCACTCTACGACGCACCGCTCTGCTGTTTTGTTCCGACCGGCGCCCCCAGGCCACGAGGCCCTCTACGCTTCGCCGCGCGCACGCCGCTCAAGAATTCCACGAGGCGAAAGGGACAGGGTTTTTTTTTTGTGTGATGAAATAACGTGAGTTGTCGGTTACGCGTCACTGTGTGTTAACGAAATACTGCAAACGAAGAATAGACGAAACACCTTGCTATTGACCTTCATTTCGTATTTGAATTCAGCGTTTTCATTACCAACGTTTTTATTTCATTCGTGAGCAGGTTTTTACATAGCTGCTGTTTACATAGCATCGTCAGATCAACTGAATGGAAGCCAGAACTTCTAATTCGCAACCCATGTAATAAATACTGTTGGTAATGACGACGCCATATATTCAAATATTCGGAATTTCACATATCATCAATAAACCGATACTTAATTTAATAGATAGAAATACAGTGAAGATATTTATTTCTAATCGGTAATGTTTATTTCACTGTTTTAGAACATTATGATAATTATACAAATGAGAATAAAATGGTCCAGATACAATGACCGTACATCATTAAAATTAAGTTGAACATCGATAATTCAAATATCTTCATTTACATATTTGTGCGGCAAAGTACAGTCTTAACACATTTGGAATTGGGAAACCTGGTCCTCGTAACAAAATATTCAACAACTCATTTTTTTTGTTTTCTCTTCCAATTCCAGATAACAAGGTAGCGTCGTTTAACCTATATGGGGCGAAGAAATACAAGGAGTTTCTGAAATAATATTAATGGAGAAGTAGGAGAGAGTCATTAAGACACAAGACATTGTCATGTTCGAAACGTAGGTCTATCGAGGTTCGTTAAATGCAACTCGCAATGGACTAAAAATGCAACTCGGTGCACGGTGCATAGGCAACCCACTGCACATATTTGATTCGGATCCGAGATCACGTTCACATCCCACGTATCGTTGGTGATAAAAAAACAATACCCTTCGGAAATACGGGTTATTTTACCGAATGCGAGGTCTTAACCAGGAGGGGACATAACAACTTGCCTTTCTTCTTCATTGCTGGGCTCGCAGATGCCTGTCTCGCAATAATAAAATTGTCTGCTGCATCCACACTCACTTTAACAAAACGTTTCTGAAACATTCTATATTTTACACATACCTTTTAATATTGTCTTTGTATCACACAATGAATTAATTTTTTGGAAATTATATTTTCTAGAAATTATATTTTTTTGGAAATTATATTTCTTATTAAAGAAAACTCGCAAAATTATTTGCTGTATTGACATAAATCTAACTGATTCTATTCTGATGAAAGTGCCTTCTATTTATTGGCGCTCCTTTTCGTTTCTTACTACCGACTTCTACAAGCCTTGGGGCGAAAACATAGTACCGTGTTCAGAATCGTATGTAGAATTCAAATGCCTTCTTTACTATGTCGGACGTGATGTAGGAATCCCGTGTTCCTCCCAGGCATATGATATCAGGTTGCAAGGGTTCGGCACTTTGCATATGAGAACAAGGCGAACGAACACGACTTTGCGGACGCGAGAGGTAACTTTGTGCAGCTTCCTCTGAAAAACACGGTGTTGGCTGCCTCGAGCAACAGTGTTGCAGGCGGTTCGTAAATATCGCTTCGTCTCAGATGTTAGTTGGAACACTGAGAAGGGAGGAATGTACAAAGTAGTAGACTGGTTGCCGCGAGAAGCGCTGTGAGACGGACAGCCCTATTGGCGACGCCGCTGTGGGTGCGCAGGGAATCGTGCGACCCACCCGTGTGTGCGGCAATGCGAGTGCGCCCCTTTCTCCTGGGCCCCTGGCCGCAGAGGGGGGAGGCTGCTCCGGGTGTTATCTCAACCCCTGGGCACTCAGCTGCGCTGTGATGTAGAGGAGTCGATATCTTCTTCGTTCTAGGGATTTATCCAGTCGACAGCACAGATAATATAATTTCCTAAAAAATCATAACGTGATACAAAGACAGTATTCGAAGGTATGTGTAAAATTTAAAATGTTTCTGAAACGTTTTGTTAAAGTGAGTGTGAATGCAGAAGACAATAATTTATTATTGCGAGACATTGACATCTGCGAGCCCTGCATTACAAGGGAGAGAAACAATGGTTTGATGCAATGAAGAAGAAAGGCAACTTGTTATGTCCCCTCCTGGTTGAGGCCTCACATTCGGCAAATTAATCCGTATTTCCGAAGGGCATTGTTTTATATCACCAACGAGGCGTGCCCTTTACGTCCCGATGGGACGCATATTCGACCATACTGTAGACACCAATGCACTTGCGAACTCCTACCAACAGAGTGCGAGGACTATCGCGACACCATATAAATGAGGGACAAGAGACAAACAACCATGCCGAAAGCGGGACTGGAACCCGCGACCCCTTGAATCGAAGCGCTGTGTCCGTACACGCTCTTAGCCACCTCGGCCATCCAGATCGGTAGGAAAAGATGTTCTTTTAAAGAATCGCATTTCGGACTCTGGGTAAAGCTTAAATGATAAGGGTTTGGATTGATTGATTACGCTGGGCGAAGATCATTAGTCCCGTAAGTGTTGTGCCATTTTTATCGCCGGTGATCTTATCCTCTGAATGGCGAGATCCGACGCCGACCTACGTAGGCTTGCAGGATGAAGGGTTGGTTCTGTGAAATATTACCTTGCGCGAAATGTTGGAGCAGTTGTTTTAAAATAGAATAAATTGAAGTGAGAGAACACAAAATGAATACGTTCAGCTTTCAATATGCTTTTTTAGAATTACGTTTATGTGTTCAGTAAGAGATGTCTAAATGACGCAGAATTTTGTAATATAATAATAAAATGCTTTGCAATATAAATAATAAAATAAATCAGAAAAGGGTCTCTCCCGTATGATCCCCTTGAGATCACTTGGCCAACTTTTTCAGCATGTTTTCATCCATAGTTTTGTGCCTAACTTTTAATATTAACGATTTTTACTATGAAATTTTACTCCATGTTTCTAAGTTTTACTTTTTTAACAAGTGTTTTATGACCCTGAATCATAGATACAAGTTTTGAAAAAGATCTCAAAACGGGTCGAGACAAAAAATAAAATAAAATAAATTACTGAAAAATGGTATAACAAGTATCGTTTTTTTAAAAAGAGTCCTGTATTATAATTAATCTTAATCTGTACATTAATACCGATACTATAGGTGACACCATATTGTATGAAACGGTTGAGGTTTAGTAATTTTTAAAAAAATCACCAATGTAAAAACTGCATTTTAGTTGTAATATGTGATATGCATTTATTAGAACATATTACTTAAACAATTTCAAATTTAAAGAAATTTTCTTTACTGGAAAATGTTTCCTGTAAGGCATTAGGGGATATAATGCATTGGCGAGGTAGTGAATTCCGACCTCCATTAATGATTCAAAGGTGATTGATAAGATTTCCAGTCTAACATTGGCCTTGCGTCAGACCTGTTGAAAGCAACAGGTGGGCGCCTTCTCCCCTCAGCCGTTCAGGCGCGACGTGGGAGCGCGGAAGGGCGGAGTGGGGTCAGGCGGCCCACAGTGGGTCGAAACGACGAAAAGAGCAACCGTTGTGGTGGTTTCCTAGTAAACATTTCCGCTCACGAAGCCTTTGAAGTGTAGCCGCTGTGAATGTTAACATAACAAGATAAAGTGAATACCTGTCGCTTTTCACAAATCTTTGTTAAGATTCCGGTTGGTCTTCAACATGTAGTTTTGCAGGGAGACGTGTTCATATAACATCTATAGAATTATTTTCCTTTAACATCAAAATGGAGATTGCAAATGCTTTTATCCTTTGTCACAGGATTTCTCTTTGTGAACTTAAGAAGTGCGATTTTGTTTTGGGATTTAGACTGCAATTTAATATTGTACCTATTATTTTCTTTGTACTGTATATCTAGTATTTGTTCTAAAAATTGTTTCTAAAAATCTGCCATTATTTCTAAATGTTCATTCAAAGCGTAATGCATTTTGAGGTATCGAATATATTTTCCTGAATCGTATTTTTAATAATTTAAATTGTTTCCCTGGTCATATCATATTAGGTGCGTTTCGCAAAGAAACTCTCACAATTCAAAGGAAGAACAGTCTTGGTCAAAGCGGATACGATCACGCGATTCTTCGAAACACGGGATTGAGTTGATATGTGCTGTTCAGCGCTACGTGTAGGAGGATACGAGGGAGGATACTGAGTAATCTCCTTTCCTGACCAGGTGATTAGTGGCGGTTTCCTTCCTTTGTGGATGGTAATGAGGCGAGCAGTGCGTGTCGTGCTCATCCACAATGTTGGTTAATCACTTTGAAGTGTTATTGACTTGAAGTAGTGAAAGTTTTTGTTCAGAATAAAGCTCTGAAAAAAACAACTTGATTTTATGTGTTCGGATAGTTAGTTCAGAACAGTATTATATTGTACGGCGAACCACACGGTGATCACGAAGGGTGAACTGTGATGGGAGATACTTACAAAACACCCAATGTAAGACACACTGCCCTCGGCGTCAAGTACGGGGACGATGCTCCTGCGTCACAGAGGGTGGCGACTTTTACCTTTTCGTAATAATGTACAGTATACAATACATCGACATAAGCAACCAAACAGAGAAGCGAAAGGCTTGTAATAACGGCCGGAGTCGGTTAAGGATTTAAAAGTGTGTTGTATGTAAAGAACAATTAAAATAAATGATTTGTAGCTAAAGATGTTTAATGAGTATTTTTATTATAAGAAAATGTATTTCTCATAATTATGCATTTTTCTTATGAGAAGGTGGTAATTAGAAAAACACAGCCGGCATCACAAATATCGGACTAGGTTGATTGTAAACCTGGGCTAATACCTCGGTTTGAAAACATCAGTAGTGTCCGTTATTTGCTCTATATCGGACTAATGAAGTTATCTACCTTTATTTTGCTTTTAAAACAGGATAAAATGTATTTAACTGAAACTGAGAGCAACTCGTTAGAAGTAATTTATACAATATTACATCAATGTAATATTAATGATAATAATAACGATAAACTTAATATTAAACACGACGGCTCTATACCACACAGCATTGCATACCGATGCACTTCACTGCCCTACGACCCAACAACCTTCGAGGCCTTTCACAACACGAATTATCGAAGTTGTAACTTACTATGCGATTCTAAAGTTGCTTACTTTATTATTTTATTACCCTTGGACTTTCAGTACTGCAGGTTTAACCTGCTTGGGGTTTGAAGATGATACGAATCCTCTTCTTTCAGCCGTTTTCGCGTTTCTCCCCACTTCCATGGCCTTCTGCACAAAGAGTGTAAGGGGTATCTCAGGTGGCCGTGTGTCCATAAGTGGGTTGAAGATAGCGTGCCAAGCATCATTCTTCAACAATGCAATGCTTTTTCACCCAATATTTACTATTAATAAAGTCAGTAAATATGACTCAATTGCAAAGAAGGCTGAGTGAACCTTTGGACCGAGCGCCCTGACTGGGTCGTCACCGGGTAAAAATCCCCAGGTGTGCGGGATTTTGAACCCGGGTCACGCGACTTAGCAACCCTCGAGTTACCTAACCACCACGCTGCCGCGACCCTGCGTACTTTATTGATACTATTTATAAGGCTAATTTTATATATTGTGGTAGGCCCGCGTTTCGTCCTATTCCGGCCCAACGTCGTATCGTGGTCGGGCGTGGGTGGGTGGGAGGCGGGCGTCAGCTGTTGGGCGCAGAGGGCGTAATGGCTCTAAGGGGGCGGTGGTGGATGGGACCCCGGGTGCGGGTGCGGAGGGGCCCATAAAGGATCCCCGTTACACGCTTACCTTTGCCCTCGACGGGGCTTTGTCCGAATCGCCGCTCGCCCGTCGAGCCTCGGCTTCATTACAGCGGCGCTACCCGTCGGAGCGCTGGGCGCAGAATAGGGTGCCTGAGAAGCCCGCTCGCTGCCGCCCCCGCCGCCTCCGCCGCCGGCTCTGGCCTCGTTTGATGGATGGGCTCCCGCCTGGATAGTTCTAGCGCGCTTACCGGCTTGGAGAACGACGCCTTTAGAGCTTAATGGCAAAATTACACTGTTATTGCTTTTTAGTGGAGCTGCTGGAATTCATTAATAATGTACTGGAGACGCTGCACTAAGGTTCGCATTGAGCGTCAGGATTCAAATATATGACACGAGGATATTTTTTTCCTTAAAGACTGGATTTCTCATTGTTTTTAAATTTTATTTTAAAATAGCCGCCTGTAAGCGAGATAAAAGAATTGCCACCTCTTGTAGTGAAACCAAGACAACTTCATAATGAATCAGAATCAGTAAGAAAGTGAAATTTCACTTTCAAATTCTTTAAAGAAATTTGCGAAAATTTCCTTATATTGTGAGTGCGTCCTTTATGCTTTATGTTTAAGTAAAAAAAATATTTGCCAAACTAGCCCATAAATTTTCCTAGTCATTTGCACACACCTGGCGACATAGTTTCGGGTCTTGAGAGGAAAGGCGGTTTTTTTCCTCGCCTACACATCGGGTGATAATAATGCGCTGACAGTCCGGAGGCACGCTTTCTTCTGGACCTGCCCCGCGCCACCGCGCCGCTCCGCACCGCTCTGTGCGCGAGGAGCCTATGGATCCAGCCGTCACAGGCGGAGGCTGAAGCGCAGAAAATGCTTGAATTGGGAAATGCCTCCTCCTCTCACGGGTGCTCGCCTAGGGGTGGTTTTCAACTTTCCCCCCGCCAGTGGCCCTGGCGAGGCGGGTGTTTGTTGTCATATTGGGGTACATGCGCCCGCAGCTCTTTGGCTTATGCGGCAAAGAAGGGGGCAGTGCTTACTTACTAACGTATTTCTAACTGAACTTATGGATGAAGCCGGCACTTTGGCCGGCAACCTAAGATTTGCACTACTGTATTGGTGCTACACTTTGCTGTATTGGTACTTTATTTCATGTTTTATTTGATTTACTTTTCTTGGATTTTTTTTTCATTCACTCGCACATTCACACTGGGTTCTATTTACACTTGACACACGCACTTTCATACGACACTATATACTCCCTAAAAAAACGTCGCCTAAGGGCCGACGGTGACTTAAGGAAACTTTTTTAAGGTCTTTTTTTAACCACTTGGTCCTATAGAGACCACTGTGATTGTTTTAACTGTATAGGGAACTATAGGAAGGACACGTAAGGACAACACGAACTCACACAAACATCCATGCCCGAAGCGGGATTCGAACCCGCGACCCTTCACGCCGAGGCAGCTACTGCCCTTCAGCCCTAGCGATCTCAGCGATCCAGGCCGGCCTCAGGAAACCTATTCTTCAAAATTTCATTCGTTATCGCCGTAATTAGACAAACTACGTGCCTTTTCTAGTTTAATGCACTACGTGCCTGAAAAATATGAAAAAAGGTTTTTTTACCGTACCACTTACACTTACTTTTTAATTTGATGTTATATGTTTATTTATTTCTGTGAACTTATTCATGTTTGTAATGTTATGTAATTTAATTTTACACGAATTACTGAGTAATTATAAAATAAAATTATTAATGAAAGGTGTTATGTTGTAGTAGCTAATAGTGATAGTCGTTAATGATCTTTGAAGTTAACGCAACATAAAATTAATTAATAAACTTTACTAACACCACTCTTGATTGTCATCACTTAGCTGTAGGTGTTGTGGTAAGATATCTTTGGCATTTTTAAAATAATTAAAGATGTTGTCATTGCCAACAATATTTTTTAATGCAATAGCAGCTTTCGATGGCTTAGCCATCATCATCAGTTGTCTGCTAGATGGAAGCCACAAAACGACTGAGGTAGTCGTAGGTAGACTACCTCAGTCGTTTTGTGGCTTCCATCTAGCAGACAAGTGATGATGATGGCTAAGCCATCGAAAGCTGCTATTGCATTAAAAAATATTGTTGGCAATGACAACATCTTTAATTATCACTTAGCTGGTCCATTGCCCCTCTTCGGCAATGCTTTCAGGGGACAGCTATGCAGCTGTGGGCACTGACTTACGTTAAAATATATTTTCAATTCTCGAGACTGATACGTACGTATCTGTTGATTGTGCCTAGTTTTCAGGACTGTATGTTAATAGCGTATCCACATGAGAAGGTATTTGGTAATTTTTTCTCGAAATGACAATAAAATGACCATTTTTTGTCTGATAAGTATATTTTTTGTCTGTGAATATATCTTTTGAATGCAATTACTATTTGTTTTAAACGGTGCAAAATAGTATTAATGCAGTTTGTTAGTAAAAATGAAGCTGGAAATGTTCTCAGTTTAAGGAACATTACATTTTAAATTCACTTTTTTGTAATCATAATTTCCCGTCAAATATTTGCCATGATAGAGTTTCGGGTATTAAGGAATGAAGTAGTACGTGAATGCTCGTACAAAAAAAAGAATTGTTTGATGTAAAACTAGGAAAATATTATTCAAATTTCTATCAAAAAAGGTTTTTGGCTATTAAAATATCCTTACTGTAATGAACTGTAATGAAAGACTTTTAAATTTGAAAACCGAAAAAAAGAATTTATCATTACAGTAGTAATTATATATTTTGTAACCCATTTCGTAATTCCAAAGAAGATTCCATTTACTCACCTTTTCATTAAAATCTCGAAGCAAAAAGGGGGATGATGGTTGGCAGTAAAAAATTAGTTAAGTCAGAGGCGACCTTGCTAGAGGTGTTGGACAGGCCACTTGCCGCCGCCGCCGCCGCCGCCTGCACCTTGCTGTTTGATCCTCCGCCATGGCTCATCAGTCGTGAAGGAATTCTGTTAGTGGGTCGGGCCGGGCGTACCAGGGACTGAGGGGTACTTCCTACTTTATCTTTATGGTCAACGACACTGGAGATTGAGGACGAGGGCCCTTTGCCGTTGAAGTGATGAATATTCTTTCCGTGCTCTGGTGCATCTTTGTTTTTCCACGCTTTACAGAAACATAATGAAAAAAACTAAATGAAAGATTGGAGTATGCCGAATTAAAACTTCACGAATATACGAGTATGATGTAAAAAGCACCAGGAACTCGCCTGAGAATCGCATGTACCATATTTTGTCTGATCATTTTATTGCCTATCTATGACCCAATTCTTATGTATCATTCCGTGAAGTAAAATTGAAAAAAATAAATTTTTAATTGTTTTGAACTGCTTCCTGTAACCATGATTATCTATCTAGTAAAACTGTCAGCGACACCAAGATGTTTCAAGATACTCAGAATTCAATTTAAGTTTTCCAAGACCGTTTTGATTTACTTCAAACATGCTGTCGATATTTCAAAATTTTCTATTAATCGTGTAAAGGTTTCATACTTCCTTTGTCTGTAAATTACTATGGAGCTCCGCAGTAAATTGCAGTTAAATATATCTATTTGTGTCCGTTCAATTTCTTGGACGGGGTGTTTATGTTGTATGTTGGTATATGGAACTTTAAAGTGAAAAATATTTTACTAAACCTTCTGAAGCCCCCTTAGTAGTATTCTCCAGCAAACATGTTCTTATAAAAGTACTGCTCACCACCGATTTATATTTGTATTATTATTATTATTATTATTATTATTATTATTATTATTATTATTATTATTATTATTATTATTGCGCCCAACGTTTGAATCGATGGAAGTTTTTACAGTAACTCTTTCTGAAATGTGAAGCACACTGCTATTAATACACATTGCTAAGAAGTGTGAAAAATGCGCCAATTATCTTGTACTGACCGACTATAAAATCGGTACCAACAAAGATAAATCTTTGAATTTTAGTTTTTTACTCTCTGAATTTTGCATAACGTTGGTTTGGAATATTACATACATATTACGTTTTTTATGTTTTGGCACTAATACAGAATAATTGTACTCTTAAGACACTTCAGTTCTAGTTAACACGTTATTTTTTGTTGAACATATTCTCCCATATCCTAAGTCCAAGATATTGAATTTGGTTTACGAAAGTGAAGTGAAAACGGAATTTACAAACGTTCAGTAGAAGGTTACAATATCTTAGATAGACAATATAATGATATGAGAATGGAACTGAATATATACAATCTAATGGACAGAATTTAATCATTAAAGAGCACTTGGTATGATCACATTGGACAACCGAACACAATAGCCATAATAATGTATAAATATAATTTTAAAGGAAGAAAAAATGTTGGGTGCTCGTTAACAAGATGGAAAGTCACATTTTCTCGACGTGAAAACAGGCCTTAAGGCCTAAACCCATGAATCAGAACAACAACATGTAGGAGGATAAAAAGAAGAGGACAGAAAGAACAGACTTGAAGAGAGAGGGGAAGAAGAAGAAAGCCGAATAGCGCAAAGACAGCAGAGAAGAAATAATGGAAGTCATCTCCGTCAACTTAATATATTTATTTAGAAAGCCAGCTTTCGATGGCTTCGCTATCATCACCAGTTTAGAAATATAAATAAAATAAAATGTAAATAAAATATAAAATAAGATGATAATAAGTATAAAAGGAGGATTAATATGAATAATAGATACATTTAAAATTATAATAATTACAGACCTATAAAAATGAAATTACAAAAGAAAATGAATTATAATATATTACAATATTATAATAAATTATAATATTGCAAATAGCAAATTAAATTATAAAATATGAAATGCAAAGAGGAGATTAATATAGATATTAGATACATTTAAAACTATAAAAAATAGAGACCAATGACAAATAAACTTTCAAAATATAAATGCAAAGAGTGGATCATGTAGATAATAGATACATTTAAAATTATAATAATTACCTACCATGAGCAAATGAAAATACAAATTATGAAATGTCCTAATTCGGGGAGCAGAGGCCAGAGGCAGAGGGTAAAGCAAGGCAATGAGGAAGGCGCCCCCCCCCCTCCCCGGGCGTTTGTCTCCTGCTAACGAGGAGAGCGCGCGTGGGCGCCGCGCGAGTGGGAGCCAGCGGAGGTGCGCTCGCGGGAAAAGGAGCTCCCTGCATTAATGCGGAGGCGGAGGCCAGCGTCCGCCCTCCCGCCCGCTCGCCTGCCTGCTTGGCTGCGCGGGTCTACATATTTCTGGAGAAATTGTCTCCGCTCGTCGAAAACGAGAGAGAGAGAGCGAACGAGTCGCCACCTCTGGGTCTTGGCTGCGGCTACAGCTGCAACCCGGGCCTCTGCGGATACCTCATCAGCTGCCTCTGCTGAAGTCACAAGCAACGTCATTATGCGAGACTTACTACCTTATTCCCCACTCCTCGCAACCCCAAGTCGCACTCATTACCGTAGTCGTCAACCACAATCGTTTGGGCTACCACCACTACCGTCCTCCACCATACCCAACGTCCCTCCCGTATTACCACCTCATTTCGGATATTTCATCCACAACCACCATCCCTACCCTACCCTACCACTACTATCACCACCACCATGTAGCACCATCTCCAACCTCCCACTCCTACCACCTCAATTCGACTAAATATATAATTAAAATTATAATAGTTTCAGACCAACAGAAAATTAAATTTCAAAATATGAAATGCAAAAGGGCAAAACGTATAATTTTACTTCCGTGCTTTCTATTTTCCTTCTGTCTATTCTATTTATTGTCCAGTTTTTGCATGAATAAGTTAACAAGTGTACTGTCATTCCTTTGTAGAATTTAAGTATTTTGGGAATAATTAATTTAAGAATTTAAGGCCTCATTTTTCGTCCGCCACCACCAGCCACCATCACTACCACCACCACCAGCCGCCGCCACCACCACCACCACCAGCCACCACCACTACCCCTCCGCCGCCGTCATCCCAAGCA
This sequence comes from Gryllus bimaculatus, assembly GCA_017312745.1. Lineage (NCBI taxonomy): Eukaryota > Metazoa > Arthropoda > Insecta > Orthoptera > Gryllidae > Gryllus > Gryllus bimaculatus. The sequence continues at coordinate 1,990,980 of BOPP01000015.1, read as the reverse complement.
CCCCCAGTGTCATCACCAGCATCATCGGGACCGTCTTCACTGCCTCCATCGCCGCCTTCTTCACCTCCTGTTCCCCTGTTCCTTGATGCCAGTACCTCTACCGTCATGAGTCGTACGCCATCCTGACGCACCTTTTGCCACCAAAGGCAGCACAATCGCCACCCTCACCCACTACCACGTTACTCTTTCCTCCTCCACCACCACCGTTGGCTGGTGCCGCTGCCATCACTGCTGCCAGTGCCAACCCACCCTTGAGGCAATTGTCGCGACTTGAGGCCTGACGCCTCTAGGAAAGAGCCAAACAGGTTTCCGAGGATGCATAAATAACGCGCATTGCGCGGGGTTTTCACGGGCGCTAAGAACGAGTCCGTCCTCGGCGCCGCCGCGCCGCGCCGCGCCGCGCCGTCGCTGCGATGAGGATGGCCGCGTTCCTCCACGCACGCGTGCCGACGCCGGGCCAGTTCTCGCCGGGCGCGTGGCGCCGCAGTTGTAAAGTACCGGGCCATTTACTCCGCGGGATAAATAGGAGCGATAATTACAAGACTGTTTACCCAACATGGTATATTAGTTGGCGTTCATAATTCCCATCGGCGTAAGCAATCTCAAAGAACTTCGAAATATTTTATGCGTCTTTAAGTTTATGAATCGTGTACTTAACGTAGAGTTACGTTACCCTTTTGGGCTGTATATTATACTAAATATTCTTGTTTGTATTTGTATATTTCGGGATTGAAACAACACCCGTAGCAGTGAGCATAAAGGCAATACCTTATGACGCGAGCGTACGAATAATCGAGAGGTCGCGATTTCGATTCCATCAGGATTTAATGTTCTAGGATCTCTGACATGGCATTAGGATGCCAGAGATTTACTTAATGTGTTTAACTTCGGTGGGTTTGCGACGCCTGCATAAATCAACATCGTAAGCAATCTGCTCTGGATTCCGTCACAACTTCCCGACAAATGCCGCAGCAGCACCGTATAGAATGGGCGGTCATAGCCCCCTTCCGCGATCTTTCCGTCCCTATCCCGTCCTCGTTTCCCTTGGGGCCGAGCGATGCGATGTTCTCGAATAGTCCAACCAATTGATCCAGAAAATCTCCGACACTTTTCTCCGACACACCGAGAAGCCGGAAAGCAACGGAAGGATAGAATCTTCCGAATCACTAAATGTCTGTGATATGAAGAAATGGAAAAAAAAATGTGGTTCAACAAAAACGTACGTCTATTGTTATAGCCGAAAACGATCGTCTATAGTTAAGATCTCTAAATGCAAAATTCATTGAAATAAAACAAAGCTCATTATAATTTAACTTCAATCTTAAAGTAATGCTACTTGTTCAGAAAATTCCTGAATTCAAATTAGCTAATTCTTCAATTCATCAAATACTGACTTCCAAAGTATTTCATAGATACAATTAAGTCGTGTGTAAGAAGAGTTTGGTAACTTAAATAAGGATGTATATGCGCATTGTTAAGGAGTAAGTTGTCTGTGTTCTTGTAAATGTGGAGAAGAGGTTCTCGTTAGCTCATTCTTGAGAGTCTAACTCTAATTAAGTTATCCTAAAGAATATGCATAGAATATTTTGACGACAGATACATGTAAGAAATGTAATTTAAAAAAATCTAAAATGGAAATAAACATTTTCTTTCGTAGTCACGGAGGAGTCATATATTTTTAAAACTATTACGTACATTTACAGATAAAATAATGTGACGCTTCTGAGTAAATAATACTGAGTAATGGATTGTTTTTTTAACTTTTGGCAAGGCGATAGTATACTACATAATTTTCAATTTTTACATTTGTATAATTTGCATGATAATGTGACCTAAAAATGGAGAATAAGAATGATGGAATTAGTATTAAATAAAATTGATTTTCATTATATGTAAAGAACGTTATTAATTTTTTTAAACAATAGATTAAAATTGTTGTCCCATGTATTCGCTTTGGCACTCCGAGGTTAACGTAGAAAAAAAGCATGTTTTGTGGTTCATTTTGTCGCTTAGTAACGGCAGCTGCGAGAACCAGTTCCCTTTGATAGAGATGTAACTGATCTTAAGTTAATGCCTTCTCGCATATACATTATTGATTTGCATTTATTTCCTTCGCGCTGAATTACGAATTTAATAGCAATTAAACAGTTACTTTGACTGTAATGTTTAAATTGAAGTAAATGTAAGATAACGGTTTTGCAGAGATTCAGTTACTCGAAAGATGAAAGTATCTTCAATAGTATTGACATTCATAGCTGTAGCTTGTAAAAACGATTTTAAGAAGGCTTATTAAAGTTTTAAATTTGAATTCAACATTATTTAATGCGATTAGACATCTTGTAGGTCGCGCAGGAAAGAGGATTACATACTCAGAACTTAGTCCATCACACTTCACTCCGTTTTAATGGTATTATTGGGGGCCAAAAAAACAACAAACATGCTTACAAGCATTCATTGAAACCATCTTTACCAATCTAAAAGTACATCGCAGAGGGAAGCCTCAAAAGCTACTTTAAATAAATAATTTTGAAATCTCAGCTAAGCGTCAATAAGATAAACATATTTCCAACAAAATGAGCTCTAAAAATTGAAATATTATTTTGGAAAGAACAATAACTGGAGTTGAGTAATTCATTGGAATTCACTGTATTATGTTAATACGTAATGTAATCATATTACTACTGCTTTTAATGCATCTCCCCGAATTTGGTGGAATTACAATTGTTAGATAACAGTTTTAAAAACATTTGCTCCCAAAGTATCTGCAGATAGTTGGAATAAAAAACAGTTGAGTTCTGCGCAGTTAATGTAAGCCTGACGCACAAGTAGACGAGCGTCCTTTGACGCGCTCGCTATCGAGGCAGCTTCCTGCGTCTGCGACCGGCTGGCATCCGTCCGCTCGCTTTCAAACACTTTGCTGAGCGGTGGGAGAGGTCAAGGATCCGCGGAAGACGCGCGTCAAGGCGCTGGGCTGCTGCCGGAACGACATGAGGCACCACGACGCGTCGCCGCCGCCGCCGCCGCCTCGGAATGCCGTCGTCGTCGCGTCGCGACGCCCGGGCAGCAGCGAGCGTCAAGGAGGACGCCACGGCGGTTGCGTTGGCTGTGGAGGTGGAGGCGGTGGAAGGGAAATGGTGGCGGAGACAGTGGAGTTGGGGGGAAGTGGATGCGAGATGGCGGCGGAGGGGGTGAGAGTGAAATGGAGGTGGGGGTGGAGACAGCGGAGATGGGGTGGTGGATGCGAGTTGGAGGCGGAGGGAGTAGGAGAGAAATGAAGGTGGGACGGAGACAGTGAAGACGGAGCGGTGGGTGCGAGATAGCAGCAGACGAGGCGGGAAAGAAATAGAAACGGGGGTGGAGTCAATGGAAATGGGGGCGGTGGATGTGAGATGAAGGCGAAGGGAGAGAAATAGAAGTGGGACGGAGACAGTGGAGATGGGGGGCGGTGGACGCGAGATGGCGGCGGAGGGAGTGGGAGAGAAATGGAGGGGGGCGGAAACAGTGAAGATGGAGCGGTGGGTAAGAGATGGCGGAGGGGGAGAGTGTGAAATGGAAGTGGGGGCGGAGACAGTGGAAATGGGGGCGGTGGATGCGACATGGAGGCGGAAAAGGAGTGGGAGAGAAAAGGAGTTGGGGAGGAGACAGTGGAGGTGCGGGCGGTGAATACAAAATGTAGTCTGAGAAGGTGGATTAAATGATTGATTCTACGTTTCCGAGTTCCTCAACTGCAATTGTCGAAAGTATGTGTTGTGGATGTTACATTCCAGGAGGTGGCTTTGATAATCCCCCGCTGCAACGGGAAATGTGGAGTTGTCCTGCACGACGACTGGCGGGATTTTCGCCCTCCAAGTACTTCCTCCAGCGGGGCACCAACCCAGCAGGGACAAGCTCTAAGCTCCAGACAGGACCCTGGATACGTGGAAGTGTAGAGCATATATGTGAAAGTTATGTGAGCGAAGAGGTGGTGGGGATAAGAGTAACGATGCAAAGACTGCGCTCGGTCTGAGGCTAGGTTTAGAGTTCTCACTGCCGTTTACCTGGTATTTAACGGATAAAAAGAGGTAAACGGTTGCCGATCAGGATGGCCGAGATCGTTAAGGCAGTAGTGCCATAGGATCTCGGATCCAAGGATCGGGAGTTCGAGTGCCGCCTCGGGCATAGTTGTATTTGTGTTCGTCCTTTCACTCCCTCATTACCCCCGCATCACCCCCTTATCACCACCGTATGTCATCTTCACAGTAATCATAACGTTAAGTCCAATAGTGATCGTTAATGACCCAAATGATAATGAGACCTTAAACAAAAAAAACAAAACAAAAAAAGGTAAACGGTCTATCAGAGTAGCCTACAGCCCTTTTCCAGACAGTTGTTAAATAGGACTTTGTATCTATGTAACAGGTGTCGAAAATCTGTCCCCACCGGGACTGGAGCCTTGGAACCTTGCGGTCAGCGACGCTGCTGAGGCGCGGGAAATGCTTTCACTGAGCCAACGCAGCTGTTTTTTTGGGTTGGTGGTGAGGTGGTGGAAAAGGCAGAAACAGTGGAGGCCGAAACGGAGGCAGTGGTGGCGTGGGCAAGGGCGAAGGAAGGGCGGAAGGAAGAGCGGAAGGAAGAGCGGAGGAAGAGCGGAGGAAGGGCGGAAGGAAGGGCGGAAGGAAGGGCGGAAGGAAGGGCGGAAGAAAGGGCGGAAGAAAGGGCGGAAGAAAGGGCGGAAGAAAGGGCGGAAGAAAGGGCGGAAGGAAGGGCGGGACGAAGGGCGGGACGAAGGGCGGGACGAAGGGCGGGACGAAGGGCGCAAGCGGCGATGTTGAGGGTGACGTGTGGCGGCCGGAGGCTGAGGCGGCGCCGCCGCCGCCGCCGGCGTCACCGCTTTCTGGCGCCTCCGCCCAAGGCCTTCCGTGTTTACATCAGCTTCAAATGGAGCGGAGCCACACGGCCCCTCTCAGCTCACGCGCTTTCGCTCTTAGGAGAAGTTAACATACGTTCTTAAGGGCGAAGAAACACACTGACTGTTTTGCTTTGTACAGCCCTGAGTTTTGGAACAATATGGAGCGGAACACCTTCTCTTCTATTGCCTAAAATTAGCCTTTAATTTTGGATATGGGTTGGTTGAAATTGATTTTTGGGCGCTACTCGCTTTGGATGGCTTTTGCCCTTTGCCTTAGTGACTCTTGCGGCATTACTTGTTCCTGATCTTTCTGTTTAGATTCGTGTTCCACTATCCCTAATTGTAGAAAAACATCGGTATTTCAGGAAGAATCTCAAACGCCTCTTCATTTTAGATCAGATTCAGAGGAGGTTTTACAAGAATGAAGAAATTTAAAATAGTTTTGCCAAGGAAATAAAAATTTGCCTCTTTTAAACTTTCATTTCTACTTCGTAATGCTTCTATTTTATATAAAAGGCCAAGAGTTAATTTAAACTTTAATTTCCGAGTAAGTGTTCGGAGTGAAAAGGTTAAGATCTCACGGTAGATTATATTATTCTTTCATCTAAGGTTTTCCTGTTTGCGACTCGTCAATTTCTCTTCATCGTCCCTCTGTATGTATCACTCTTAAATTTTATATTTCGTTTTCTTGTTTGTTTTTATTTCACTATCTTCATTTTATTTCATTAATTTGCATCAACATGCACATGTCTATCCCTTTCCCTTGAGGCCCTTCTTTTGCAAAACTTTCTTGCTTCAGTACAATTTCCTAATCTACGCCAGAAAGAACTGCATTAAAATGAATTATGCGGTCTTAAATTGAAAGTTTCTGTTGGTATGAAAAACTGTCGGAAATTTATTTACTTTCATTTACAGTTTTTCAAGGACTTGCAAAGAAAAAAATCACTTCATTCATACTATTTGTATCAAAGATGAAGTGGTCATGCCAACTTCAGAATTTAGTAGAGACAGTTAATGACAAGTTCTTTTACGCAGTGTCTCTGTGAGATCTTAATCTGCCGTCACCTGTCCATTCCGGGCCCACCGGCGCTCGGGGCGCACGGCCCCCGCACATCCCGCGCCGCCCGCACATCCCGCCGCGGCCGCCCGCCGCCCGCCGCGCCGCCCGATCGCCCGCCGGCCGCCGCCCCCCGGGGATCGGCCGCCCGCCCGCCGATCGCCCGCCGCGGCGCCCGATCGCCCCGCCCGGCCCGGACCGCGCGCCGGCCCGATCGCCCGGCCGCCCGCCGTCGCCCGCCCGATCCCGCCGCCGCCCGCCCCCGCGCCCGCCCATCTGCCCGCCGCCGCGCCGCGCCGCGTCCGCCCGCCCCGCCCGCCCGCGCCGATCGCCGCGCCCGCCCGAATCGCCCGCCCGCCCGATGGCCGCACCGCCCGCCCGATCGCACCGCCCGAGTCGCCCGCCGATTGCTTGCCCGCCCGATCGCACCGCCCGATTGCTTCCCGCCCGATTGCTTGCCCCGCCCGATCACCGCCCACCCTTTCGCCCGCCCGATTACCTTCTGTCCGCAAGCCAGATTACTGCCCCCTCCCCGACACAGCCTTCCCGATCACACCCACCACCTCCCCCCTGTCAGCGCTCCCCGTCCCGCGATCAACGCCCGCCCACGGCGCGCCGCCCGCGCCGCCTCGCCCGCGCGCCCGGGAGCTTTCGCGGATGGAAAGCGAGCGCGTGGTGTCGCGTCGCCCCGCGCCGCGCCGTTAACGTCAGCGCGCGGGGAAACTGCCGCGTGTTTAATTCCCCGGGCTCGCGACGTGCGAAGGCTCGCGGCCTCCGAATCGCGAGTGTTCGCGCGTCGCGGCCAAGTGCTCCGCTGGTGGCCTGTCACGGGCGGAGGAAAAGCGCAGTGATTCAGCCGTCCGAGATACTGACCCTCGCTCGCTTTCGACCAGCCCTCGTGGGTGGACCGGTAGCTCGTAGATCTGCGATTCCAGAAGTTTCGGTTTCAAGACACTTATTGAAACTTGTGCGTGAAATTATTCGTATTTTTGCATATGTAAAGGCCGAATCTTCAATATATGAAAGAGAATAGACAAGATAGTGATTTTTTTTTTCAAATATCTTACTGAACATAACCAACGAGTCAATTCAAATCGTAATGATTTAGAGTCGAATTTTTCCATCGGAGGTTTCTGATGTGCACAACGGACCGCTTTCAAGCTTTCGTGGATGGTCCAGAAGCCTTTGTTCGTCAGCGTTCATTCACTAAGTGGTTTATTTTGATCGCAAGCTTCAATCGCTTATTATCAGAACCAGGAAAGTCGAAAGACTGCTAACCGAACGAAAGGTCACCAATGGTAGAAATCATAACTCTGCATTACCTCCATTGAAAATTCGGCCTTTTCCGCTCTCTTTCGTGCCTTCGACTCTCGTGGGCGAACCGGTAGTTTTGGAGGCTGAGAGTCCCGAAATCTCAGGTGCAAACGGTCATTACAGCTGGGTGTTGGAAATAAAGTCAGTGATGTACACGCAAAGAAATAATATATATAGAATATCGGAGATCTGACTCAATGATGAGGTTTCCTGTATTCTAATTCGACAAAGAACTGTCGTGTATAGTTGAGGTGAATGACGCGATTATACCACATTTCGAAGGTTTGCGAAAACCAATCAATGACTTTGTGATTGAAATGTATATTATACTAAGCTACCCTCTGTTAATTTTGACTTGTATTTGGCGGGAATTAGTCTCTACTTGTCATAGTTAATAGGAATGTTATGTTCCGTTTTCGGAATGATCTTACATTAAGAAATGTATATCTTTCATTTAGCTCAGATATGCTGGTGGCCACGAATGCAACATTGCTGTGTGGATCTAAATATGAAATTTGTTTCAAGTATCATGTTCCTGTTGAGCGGTATTTACAAAACGAGAAGTTTCTTCTGAGGGTATGAGAACACACATACTATTTTATTTCCTTTTTTACAGTTTTCACCTTTGATTTAACACAACCTGTTATATGAAAATATTATGAGCAAGGCATTCATCAATTACCATAAGATAAAATATTCAAAAGAGACTTCAGGACCCAACCAGTACGTACTTGTTACATACTCGGAACTCTTATAAAGACAAGGAAAATTCAAATTCAAATTACAATAAACATACAGGAGAATGCCTTAAATTATAGTTTTTTATTCATTTTCACTAGGGGAACACCACACAGAAACTATTGCAGATCTACAATTTGAATAACAAATTGGCAGAAGACAACTTTTTTAAATACCGACTAAATAAATTTAAAATAGCCAAGGAACTCAGACCCGTCAGCATTTTTTAAATTCTACCTATTCTGAGAATACGGCAATAAACACGAACAAACACTTCAAATTGAAGAGAAGTATGTTGCTGCGAAGAATCCGACCCACAGACACGCTCTCGGTGACAGCTCTTCGTCCAAGCATCAGGTCAAATGCGGTAAAGTCGAGTACGTGATTTGTGTTCAGAGCCGGCGAATCTCGTCGAGCAACGATACTGCGCTTGGCACAAGGCCGATCGGCAGCCTACCTTAATCGTCGCGAATTCCGGTTAGGGTTACGGCGCAGAGGAGAAAGTCGTGCAGAACGACACGCCGCCGCTTATTTCCGTTTTTATCGGCTTCGACGCAGGCGCAGAACAGCAAGTGTTCCATCGGGGCGATGCGTGCAAACAGGAATCCTCGTCTTCGGAGCCAGAGCTGCGGGTCCAGGTCACTGGGCTCGGTGCTCGGCAATGAAATCTTAATGTTTCGAGGTCGCTTCGACGATACGACGTCCCCGGACAACCAAACATTGTCTACGTGCACTATAAATTATTTAAAAGAAAATTTAAATTTTTTCTCATTTATGTTTTTTATTCTTGCTATTTGACTAATGGCATGTGGTCAGAACTAACTCGAATTTTCTTGAATAAGAAGAGAAATGAAGAAGAAAATTTTAGAAAATGCATAGGAAAATGAAGGAAATTAATTCCTTGGAACTTGATAAAACCATACCTCTGTTCATCTTTCTGGATAAGATCCAGGCAGTGTCAGTCTGCCATATATGATGAAAACACGAAAGTGAAAACCTTTCCGGTCAGACTGATGAAGGGAATCAAGGACTATAATTCGAGGAAAAGTGCATCTCATTGCAGTTCGGCAAATAAGCACTCGAGGCCCATGACCTGCCATTGGCCTTGAGTGAAAGGGAATTTTGAAAGTTGTTACGGCGGTATTCCTTTACGTAGTCATTGTCACTCGCATTTTTTAACATTATTTTAAGTATTCATTTTTACCAACTCTGACAGCGGAGAGCGTACCACTGATTGTGAGGTTGCTTGGCAAAGGTCGGCAAAGGTGGCTCAGGGCATCAACTGACGTCACTCCAGTGCCTCTGACTGGGAGGTCCTAGGTTCGAGTCTCGACTGTGGCGGGATTTTCGGCACTTACTAGAAGGCTAGGTCGAGTTCAGTAGCTGTCTGGAGGAGAATTCTAGCGACCAGCTGCTCCGATCGGTAGTTTTCCGTCGTTTCTCCGATCAATACCAAACAAATGCCGGAGTAGTACCATAACAAACGGGCCAAGTATCGCGCGTGATCTTTCTCTTACTCCTTCCTTGTCCTCTTCTCACCTGAGAGCTTAGAGCTTGTCCGGGCTGGGGCGGTGCCCCGCTGGTGGGTGATTACTGGCTGGGAAAAAACCCGCTAGCCGACGGTGGGTCGCCGCCAGATCTCTCCATCCCGCCACCTCACGAGAAAAATAGCATGCACTACACTTACGGTACTAGTGACCCTAGCCGTTGGCGCGCCCGGAATCACTAATCAATCAACGGGCCACTCTCTCGTGTCGCCCGGCTGTCTCGATCGGTTTGCGAGTGGCGGGCGACGACATCTGGCGGCGGCCGAGCTGCGCCGCTCCGATCACCTGCCGGTCCGCGAGTTCGAAATCTTCCCGGGTTTCGCTCCCGGTTCTCGCCTTCGCGCGATGCTCGGACTGGTTCCTTAATTAAGGCCAGCTACTCTCCCTTATTCGTTCATTCAGCTACGGATCGCTTAATATTCATTACACAAACGCCAGTTCCTCTCACCGTGCCGGCGGCGGCGGCGGCGGCGGCGGCGGCCGGTCTGCGAAGAAATGCATAAAAATGATTCATTAACTTGGAAGGGTGGAAATGGGTAACAAAAACACGGTCAATGGGAATATTAACATCCGGAGGGTGCAGCATAAAAGAAACGTATTGCAGAAATAAAACGGAAAAAAATCTTAATTTTCTCTGCAGAGAGTGAGTTAGTAGCTCACGCGTTGCGAATTGACGGGGGGGGGGGAGCGATTGCGAATCCTAGCGAGAGCCGATTTGCAACTTGGCATAAATTGTTGAGTTTTACGCAGCCTCACGCGCTGGTTTTGGAGGTCAGCTACCTCGGCTGAGTGTTTTCGGCGGTTTTCGACTCCCTCCAGGCGAATGCGGCGTTTGTAGAAAGTTAGCGAATGACGACCCTCCGTGCACGTGGCCATTCCCTCTCGGTCCTTTCTCCTCAAAATATCCCATTGGAATGCTGTGGATGGGCTCGAGGCTAGCTCTTGGTCAGCGTGCTCGCTTTCCAGTATGTGGCCCCGGGTGCGATTCCCAGTCGAGTCAGAATTATAGCGTGCGTTTTCTTTGCAATGTTCCAGAGTATGTTGCTGAGTGACGATGTGAAAATTCACTTCTCAGGTTGGGAAGACTGGAATACGGCGTGGGGATGCCTACGTGCTATCCACACGTACCCCCTTCACCCGTGGCCGCGAGACAGAAACGTGGCCAGTAAGCCTGAGCCCGTTTGCGGACTGTGGCGCCAAGTACATACTTATAATGCTGTACTTGGCGGTCCTCTCTTTGATCTATCTGCAGAATCGCAGAGAATCGTAATATTTTCGAGTGCAGGCATTTGGGAAAATGACATGAAATATTGGTAACGTGTGACAGTGTGAACTGATCGACTCTGAGAAACGATGAGAATACACACATCTACAAAAGAAAGTCATGAGGAAGCTTCTTTAGAGAGTTTAGAGATTTTTTAAAGATACGCACTGAGCTGAAGCGAATAAATTAAAGTTGTCGTGGGGTAATATACATTGTTGTCCTACAAAATTAGAGAGATTATAAGTTTCACTAAGTGCACATTGTGAGAAAAATAAACCAGTACTGTTCCAATTTTTTCCTGGTTTCTTTACTTAATCTTGACTTAAATTAAGGTCTTCAAGTGGAATAAAATAGGAAGATATTCTCTGAAAATATTTAAGTTTATTTTGCTGGCTCATCAAACTATCACGATACGTTTTGATCCTCAATAAACATGAGTTCGAGATATGATTTGGGAATCAGCGATTCGTAAAAGGAAAAGGATGGTGCTCTTTACGGTATTACATCTCAAAGTATAGATGCTAAACGGGTAAAAATTGAAGTCTTGTCGGAGATGAAGAGTTACATCTGCGAACAAACTGAGTGTCCGCGACGTGTTTGGTTGCGGATAGCAGATGACTGAGGAGAATCGAACATCGACACGGGGTCCGAGAAACAATCGAATTACATTCCACGGCCCGCTCCGACTGTGGGAACCCTGCCGCCAGGACGCGTCGTTCCGAACGCACGTGAGACATCCGTGTGTTATTATAGCGATCGCGGACTCGGCCTTGGCCCCTTCGGCGGGGGCGGAGCGGGGCGGAGCGCTGCAACTAAGGGGGCGTGGTCGCCCTCAACAGACGACGCGCGCTCGGCGCCCCGGCGCGCGGCCGCGTTGGGCCACGCAACGCAACGCTCGCGCGCGCGCGCGTCCAAAGATAAACACTCAGATATATTAACCCAAGGTTGCTGTTAGATGCGGAGAAAACGCAGGCCTAAAAGGCGGCCATAAATTGTTTCCTACAAATGAGACGACGACGTAGCGGGGTCCCGGTCCTCGTGCGGATAGCCTGGGTAGTTGTTATGCGGGGGGACGAGAGAAGGTCCGGAAATTATGCGCTGGTATTGGGAAAGCGGATATGCAATCACGTGAGTGTTGGGGAATTCTTAACATATCACCACCGTCCATACAATGAACTCACAACGCGAAACGATTAATTATAGTTTCATATTGTTTTTATTTAGATTTACTATATCGTCGATGCCCAAAAATGACACATTTCAAAAATCGTCAGAGTAAGCTAAGAAATCTTCAATTACATAATTCCCTGATTTCTCAAGATAGTATCGTAAAGTTGGAGCAACTAAAACGAGAAAGAATTTTTTTCCACATTTTATTACTTACAATTTAATGATTAGCTACTCCCTTCCTCCCAAAAAAGAGTTGGGGAATAGAACGTCTCCGTAAGTAATAAACATTTTAAACCGTTCAGGTCGCTCTAAAATGTGGTGCTACTGGTAAGCCATTTGGTGGTACTTATGGTACGGCATTTGGACGTATGATATGGAGTTTTACATTTAATTCTTTTTTGTAAAATCTGATGTGACAAAGACGTCAAGGTAGAAGTCCCGCCAAATTAAGGCACTGCGGTGCCGAATTCCAGAGCAACTCCTCAAGACGAGGTTTTCTGGCTTTTTTCCAACTCTAGTCATAAGGGGAATGAACACCTAAAACCAGAACAGCGCTTTCTTCAAAGACTCGTTCCTCGATATGGAGGAGGAAAGTGTTGGATGATGCCCTATTGAGTAGTGCCAACTACGACACCTGCTACTGAACAGAGTCTCATCGCTCTGATTACTACATTGCCATTTAACAACTCATGCCAAGAATGCACCACCCAGAACACAAAGTTTGCTTTCCTTTTGCTAGTTAAACGTCCACGTTTTGAAGGAGTTTGAATTCGGCATTGAATAGCAGAATGCGAATAACTTCATTTAATTGCATTATGCTGCACTCACAAGATTCTAGATCCGGTGCCCAAATAATTTAAAACAGAACAATAAGTAGGGTAACACTGAATTCGAGAATTGGAATTAAACGTTAACATTCTACGAGCAGTAAAAAGTACACATTTAAGGTCGTTGCTAACTTCGAAGTACTTAATAAAATCTTCAAAATTAATTTTGACAAATAATAAGAATAGAAAATAGTGAAGTAGTATCAACAATGTCGAAAGAGAAAAAGTGACCAAATTCACTTTTTGAGTTATTCTTCACCTGTCAGATAGTCACGTTGAACGTGGGTTTGGGTACAAACATTTATGTCATGCAAAAGACATTGTAGGAATTTGAAAAAAGATAGCATCATTGTCAATCAGATACTTTTTCAAAAATATTAAATTATCATTAATCGTAATTTTTTCAAGAAGAATATAGATGTTTCATGTATAACTCCCCAAGCAATGTTACACCATGTTCACCTAAAATGACTACTCCCATTACCCGAACACAATAATCTTATTTGAATGTCTTCTCGGTTTGTTACATCACAAACCTTTTAAGAAGCGAGCAGAAAACTTTAGGCGCAGGCATCTACAACAACCCGAGGCAAACGCACATGTTAAGTTCTTCGAGAATAAGGTGGCCAGATTTTAAAAATACCAAAACAAGAATTTGTGGCTTTTTCTTGACTAAAAAACCGAACAAATCGGGACACATGCACGTAACAAATAGCTACATTACACACTGCAGTGAAATACACTTTTTAAAATTAATGGATTAAATTTATTTCAAGTATTTATTTGTAGAAATTACTCTTTGTAAAAGTGGGATATTATTTTCAACGTAATCTTGGAATTAAATACATGATTTTTGAGAAATTCAGTAGAAGGTACGGATTATTGAGTTTCTCGAATTTTTTCGAGATTTTGATGGTTCGGATTATTGAATTTGTAACGGTATTGATAACGATAAACATATACAAACTCAAATGGCACGCTCATTTTTCCTTTCCTGAACCATCACTGATTCTCTCCCTTTTGATTTCAGTAGTTGATAAAACACTCTACGATGTACTCGCACTTACTTTTTTTTATAAACTAATGCAAATTCATTGGAATGCATTATGATAAATTTAAAGTTGTTGACGGTTCTTTATGCTGATAAGGCATTGTCACAAAAACGAGAGATTTTGGCGCCCTGTTTTTCTTTCAAAAAATACGGGACAGGTAGTGTCCCGGCTAATACGGGACGTCTAGCCACCTTACTCGGGCCGGCACGGAGGTGCCCGCCACTCAGCGTTTGTCTTTCGTAAGGGGGCGCGTGTTAGCAGCAGCCGCTGTAATTGGTCGGCCGGCTCGTGATAAACGACGCGATCTGCGCGCGTGCGCCTTGCCGGCCCGCTGCACTGCCTTGCCGGCCTTATCGCAGGCGGCCGCTGCGCGTAGCGCGCCTCCCCCCCTCCCCCCCTGGCGGCCTCTGTAGGGCTATCTGCGCACTAATCGAACGCGCTCCGGTTTGTTTTTCCCAAGGCGGCCTCCGCAGGGTGTGCACTCGTAAATTGGTAGATGAAAGCGAAACAAATGAAAGCGATTTTTTTCGTGTCGGCTTTTATTATCCTCCTAAGATGGTGAACGAGGCGGCGGAAAATGTAATACGAACTTGTAACTAAAGTCTTACAGCATCGCTCTGCTTATGGGTGGTGTTGTTTATATCACTGTTGCTTGTTATCGATATATCTTTGAAATATTTCGCGGGAAGGTTGCATCTATACGGGCCTCCGGCTCGTGGAACTGCTGATTTCGGATCATAACAGCTTACCAAATTGGATCTGACCGCAACATCGAATGTTTGCCAACTCACAGTGGTGATAATAATCATATTTTGTTGACTGATAAATCATGCTGGATTCCTAGTACTCATGATTCTCTGGAAGAGTTTTGAATCTTGTGTCGTATACTAGTCTGAGCGTACTGCCTGAATCGCTGTCTGAATTGAGTATCGGAATCTTTACAAGTAACAAAACCCGATTTTGGAGTTTCACACTTCTTTAAGAAATGTGCCTACCTAAGAATCGTAGATCAGATAGGAGAAATGCTTACTAACATATCAGCAATTTATCCACCGTGATAACGTTAACACTAGTATTTCTGAATCATATGATTTGGTTATGAGTATTTCAAGGTCGAAAGGACTTTAACTGACATCGATATCTAATTTTTAAATATTACATTTTTTAACGAAGAAATACATTTTTGAACCTTATTTATGTTCTAATTTAGATAATCGCATATCAATGTCTTAAAAAGGCTTTTTGACATTTCATTATACTTTTTATTTTTGTTTGTTTGCGTGTTTGCTCTTTGTTTCGTTCTGAATTACGACTTATTGTTTTCAGTCTAACCATTTGCGTTAGTGAAGGTGTTTGCGAGTCAGTAGGGCATTAGCTGGATCGTGGTTTGTCTCTTGATGAGTAACCTGGAAGGCGGTAACTCAAATCGGTCGCCTCACTGGATTTGGCTTGTCCTGGCGAAGACAGTACTCTAAACGAGAATCAGAGGTTTGCTCAATGCCTATCCGTCCTCAACCTTAAGGGCGCTCTTAAGTCCCAACGACACGCTAATCTCCGAACGTATCAACCAGCATGTCTCCCGTAATGCCGACGATATTATTGTGGTTTTGAGAGAACGTAAGTAACAAGAGAGAACAAAGTTTGAATGGGACTGACGAATAACACCGGAGAACGATAATATAGAGCCAAGCAAAATTCAAAAACTGTTTTCTTATTGACTGATACGAATCGAGCAGACAGCATAATTTACGTCCTAACACGACCTTCACACATATTAGTTACATCTCTCGCGCCAGTACCTTTTTCATATTTACCTTCGTTTTTCGCGGAAAGTAGCAGCTTCCTCATTCCTGAGGCGAACTCCCGCCTGCCAGTTGATACCTTCTCGACGATGTTCTCACTGCATTCAGTTTTTTTTCGCGTCATAAGCAACGTGCACAGTGTTCGCGAATCGCGCAACCCCCAACAGCGTAATTTTTCCGCTGGCTATAAAACGTGAATACGGAGGAATTACATTTGCTTATGCAAGTCTCGCCCTCCCCCCGGAATGAGTAGCTTTAGCCAACGCGCTTCTAAGTTGCGCTTAATTCCACACTAATCTCCCGCTTGGCTCGTGCGCTAACCGTGGCGCCTTGTTGCTCTGTGAGAGTGGTCCGCGCCGTTAACAGCAATGTCAATAGTTGCCTGCGGTCGCTCCGGGTCGCGGTGGAGACTCTAAAACATCTCCAAATATGATGAAAAAACTGTTCAAATATGGAAAATGCTGACATTTAACATTACTTTCACACACATTTTTACTGGATGTGGTTGTCTGTACTGTTTTTTTTTAAATCTTTGTGCTCTTGTTTTGAAACTGTAAATGTAAAACAAATTGGAATTGTAGGCGACCATACCTTCACAGTTTCTAAACATTTAATTTCATTTAATGTAAGTATTAAATTACTTCAGTCTATGTTTTTTTTAAGTTTCTTAAAATGTAATACGAGGTAACGTATAGTTGAGAATGTTGCATTACGAATGAATGAGATTTAACGGCTAATGCAGAAAGTGGTGTTGTAAAGTACTTCTAAGGTACATTATTTCCCACTGATGTGATACTTCTTAAAACAACTTTGGAATTGCAAATGCTATTCACAGAGGAAATGATTGTTTTCAATTAAATTAACTACATACACTATCGAAAAACAAAATAAAGTATTCACACAAGGAAGATAAAATCATATTAAGGCACTTAATCACTGGAGAACAAATAGTTGCCAATATTTAATTTGCAATCAATTTAAATTTCCCCATTGTCAGATGACAATGGGGAAATACCAGACGCGGAATCTATTTTCACTTCCGAACACGTCTCTGATATATTGGAAGAGAAAACAAATGTCATGTTCTCTACGCTCGAGAATCGCCAAAGGGCGATCACCTTCCTTGTCGCAGAGTGTTGGCCGTGCCCGGGTGCGCAAAACCAGCTCACCGAACGCGATGAGGCAGATAACCGTTTCGTGTATCTGTTGTGCGAATGGTCCGGGAGGCGATTAGCATTGACAAGCGACCGCGGCTCCGCGCTCTCGCGTGTCCGATGGGGCGGCGCGGGCCACCGGGGGCGGAGAGAGCCCCGCCCGGGGGCGGGCAGGAAGGCGTGAACCGCGCAAGTTTGCGAGCCGCTCCTTCCGAGAAGCCGGGTCCTCGACGGCGGAGAGGTGTAGTTCGCGCGTGTCCCCGACGGCGGGGCCGGTGCGGTGCGGCGCGCGGTGCGAGGGGCGTGGTGGACAGTGTGCGGCAGGGAGGCAGTTTGCTGAAGGGGGCGGGGCTTGAGGGCGGTACGTACCTAGGCGACTTGATGGAGTAGACTTCGTGTGAGGCATACAGAGGTGGAAGGTGATTGTAGAGCACGTGTAGATAAAGGAGTTAGTGCTAGGAAATAATGAGAGATATAGGGTTATAGTTACGGGGTGGTCGAGATTCAAAGACGATGGCTGTAGTTGCCAGCTGGTGGCTGTTGCGTTCTGTGGTGGCTGTTGTGGTTGTATTAGTGAAATTCATTACCACCACCACAGGAGGCCATAACCATCAGATAACAACCAAAGATATGTGATGGTGATGGCCTCTAGTTCTGGTGGTGAGGAGGGTTACGGGTGTGGCCGTCTGATGATCGTGGTTGTGGTTGAATGATGTGTGGTGCTGATCTAGTGCCTTTCATGTTGGCGCCAGAGAGGATTGTGGTGATGATGATTGTGGTAGTGCCGAAAGTGCTCAGTGTGTCAGATATTGTCAGTGCTGTCTTCGACTGAAAGGGCTTAGTGTTGATTGTGTGAACCGACGCCGACCTAATCCAACTTTGGGGGTTTTCCTCAACCAGGTATTTCCCATCAGCGAGGCACCGCCTCAATCAGACTAAGCTCTAAGCTCCCAAGATGTGGAGTAGTGTGCTACGTGGTAATGCATGTAAGTGAGGTATGATGCTAGGACAAGAAAGAGGAAGAAAAGATCGCACGGGGTCCCTGGCTCGTTTGACAGCGTACTGCTCCGGCATCCGCCTGGAGCAGCCGGCCGCTAGAATTCCTCTCCAGGCAGCTGCTGAACGCGACCTAGCTATCTAGTTAGTGTCGAAAATCTTGCCGCTGTCGTGACTCGAACTCTAGAGCCTCCCGGCCAGGACACTGCAGTGAAATCAACTGAAACTCGGAGCTGCGTATATCGATGACGAGCCCAGAAACACCGATCAATCTGTGGTGGTAGAAAGTAAGAGATATTCGGGGTGGTGTTAGTCAGGGTGGTGTTATTCAGGGTGGCGATAGTCAGGATGGCGATAATCAGGATGGCGATAATCAGGGTGGCGATAGTGTCAGGGTAGCGATAGTGTCAGGGTAGCGATAGTGTCAGGGTGGCGATAGTGTCAGGGTGGCGATAGTGTCAGGGTGGCGATAGTGTCAGGGTG
>BOPP01000015.1:1947487-1970969 GCA_017312745.1 Gryllus bimaculatus | reverse complement strand
CCCGCCCCGCCGCCCATACACGGAGAAAATGATATTTCACCTACGCCACTTTCCTTGTACTCTGACGAAGTCATGTAATATAATAAATAAATTCTTCATCTTTTTTTTTTCTTTTTCTACGTGGTCGGCGCTAACGAGGGCGGGCCCAGTTTTTACTGATTTTCCTCACACTCCAGTTGTATAGAGATTTGGCGATGTTTTTACGAGCAGAGGCTCTTCCTGACGCCACCCACAGGAGACACACAAACGCCTTAAACATATACAACACAATCAATCACGAAACACACACAGCTATGCCCGAGGCCGCCAAGGCACTATTGACTTGGCGATCTCGGCTACCCGAACCGTCTTATAACACAATAACTTAATTTATCATAATATAGCGTGATATAACTAATAGACGTTATGAACAGACAGTTTGAGCAATTGTCATGGTACATAGTGAAGTGAACATGCCAATTACCAATTGGGTTATTACGCGCGTGAGCCCTGAATTCTTTTCATATGTTCCTTTTTGTCTTCTAATGCAAAGATTAATCCTGAATTTATTTTTGTGCTGTGTCGCATCCCAAAAATGTCGTCCATAGCAATCCCTCGCCCTCCATTAGCTACGACACTGACCTCGGCACCCGGGATGAACGGCGTAATTGTTCCCGAGGGGCCTTCGGGGACTCGAGTCGAACGCGTCGCCCTGCGCCAAGGCCTCCTCTGAATTATTATCCCCGGCTCGTGAATGTAACGTATCTCCACGGGCCGCACATGAGTTAACTTCTCGTAGACTGTTATTGGTGGACACGGCGATCATTTATAGTTCGTGATGTTCGACATCACCAAGCATATTCTCAATGATGCAATTAACTTTAGAAGAGAATAGATGGTCTACTGAATCAAACCCGAAAATTGATTTTTGTATAAATAAAATGCGCGTAGAATATAGTAATTTTTTATTCTTCTTTTATTCGAGGCAGTTTTTTTCATTCATGGCTTAGGATAATTATCAGATAATATTTTAGTGACGTTTTATCGCAGGTTCTTTGTTAAACTACTGGTGAAAAACGATTTTGCAATTAGGGGCTCAGCTAATTGCTCAGTTATCAGATCTGCCAAGACGGCATTGTGATTGCACCATCACCATAAATGTTCATTACCTGTTGTTCTTTATGGCGGAGTGGAGTTTTACTTTTTACTCGTTAATTATTGTAGGCCTTTCTAACTTCATGTTTAATTTATCTCTCTTGGAGACTTCATCTTTTTTGGTATCTGCTAACATAAGCGTATTTGGTCTGATCCAAGAAACACCGTTCGTAAAGATTACCGTTCAAAGTTTGTGTGGTGTTGAAGATGTTAAAGATGGAATAATGTACACAGCCGTATTTTGAGCTTCTCTCACGCTTTTACTCTTTATTATTGTCTCGGTTTAAAGCAATCGTGAATAGACTATAACAAAGTAAGTTAAATTTCCACCCTTGAAAATGAAATTTGAAATAGATTCTCTAAACAAAGTTCAAGCTTTGTTCTATCGAACATTCCTGAGAACTTCTTTTCTCCGAGTACCTTTTATACGTATTTGTTGGTTACGAGTAGTGTCAGGAATTATTTGTCAGAACCCTCAGCGAATTACTGCGCAATACAAGTTTGTTATTGGTACTGCATGAATTATACAATATCAAAGAGTTCGTCACAATCTCACTAAAAAGTATATAGGCCTCTTAGAAAATTTCTCATTACAAAATAATGATTCAGTGTAACATTCATCTGTACTGTGAGCTGCGTTGCGCATGTATTCTGACTACCCAGCAGTGACGTCATACAAATCTTTTGGCTGGACAGTGACCTACCGTCGATGAGCGAGAAAAGTGACACAACACAGAAATCGTAAAATTTTTGTGACTGAAGGAATATGTCTACAAAATGGAATATTTTTACTAGAAAACGGCCATTAAGATTGCTCACAAAGTCAGCACGTTGACACAACAAATCACTTTATCTTTGGGTATGAAATAAAACCATTATTCTGCAAAATCACCGTCCACTGTAGCCGGGATATTCCCTTTTTTCGTTGAATGTCACGTTGTCCTCGTTTCGATACAGATCGGTTCGGGTGCGATTGCTATGCGATCGCACGGTTCGTATGCGACTGCGTCACACGCACAGGCCGCTAATCACCTGACTTTTTTATATCCCATATTCCACAATCACAAAATACCGAGCTTGGTCGAATTCAGCCGCTCTCCGGAGGACAATTGTAAATTGCCGTCTGCTCTGATATGTATTTTTCCGTGATATCTCCGATCAATATTAGGCGAATAGTGGAGCAGTACTCTAAGAAACGGGCCACGGATCGTACACCTCTTGTTACTTACCGACCCTTACACGCACTACTTACCACACGTCGATGGCAATTCGGAAACTTAGAACTTGTCCCGACTGGGGCGGTGCTGTGTTGGGGGAGAAACCTAGAGAGGGATTCCCAGTGTACCTCGGTGCCGGCACTGCCATCCAGCGGGGGAGATCCATCAGCGCCTCACACGATAAAACATTCACTTCACTAAAGGGACTAATGAACACAGTTGACACGCTCGAAAACATCAATCAACCAAAAAGCCACGCGTGGAGAGAGGTCCAGTTCTCTTAACCCTTGAGACGGCCTTATGATTGCGGTACGTCTACAAGTTGGTTGGGAATAAATGTTTCAAACTCTTGTGGGGGAGTAAAAAATGATTACGTTTTGCCAATGAACATTTAGTGGAAAGTCACATAAGACACTGATGAGGCGCTCCTGTTTGGTAGGCAACTTATCCTTCAGTGGCGATTTGGAGGTACACAAACTCTCAGGGGAGCGACCTTTCCATTGGCAATGACAATAGCAAGTGATCGACTTCGACTCCTCTGCTGTATAAATATTTAAACTTTTCTAGCTCAACTCCTGCGATTAATTATGCAAAAGTAATAACCGGAGAAAAGTTACAGCTTAAAGTACTATATACGCCCTATACGAAAAATCAAATAAACTCAATTTTTTTCATGCTGTCCTTATTCTCCGAAACTAACTAAAATAGGAAGGTGTTCAAATTCTGCAACAATGCAACCAACATTTTTCTTAGTGTTCTAAATATGCAGATTTTTTAGTGTTTTAAATACATAGATTCAGAATCACAGCAGTGTACGAATCATAGATTCAGAATCACAGCAGTGTACGAATCATAGATTCAGAACCATCACAGTGAACGAATCATAGATTCAGAACCACCGCAGTGAACGAATCATAGATTCAGAACCATCACAGTGAACGAATCATAGATTCAGAACCATCACAGTGAACGAATCATAGATTTAGAACCATGACAGTGAACGAATCATAGATTCAGAACCATCGATTCAGAACCATCACAGATGAATCATGGATTCAGAATCACCGCAGCGTGCGTATCATGGATTCGGAATCCCCGCAGTGCGCTGCCTACTGGCCCACTGGGCACGCGCGCGTCGGGACAGGCGCGCGTCGGGCGCTGGGCCACGCCCACCCCGCCGTATCTCGCCTAGCGGGCGGGCGCCCATTCACCGGCGGAGAGCGCGGCCCGCGCGGTGGTCCACATTCATCCCGCGCGCATTAGCCCCCCCCCCCTCCTCCTACCCGGAGAGTAACGCGGCACGCCCCGCCACGAGCGGCGATCCCCTCCGGCGGAGGCGGCACGCGAAGCAACGGAAGAGAGTAGGGCATTCCTTTGCGCCGCCGATTCCCACATTTTACATTCAGTTGAACTTATACTTGTGGTATTGTGGGTGAGTTGAGAATCGCTAATCTACCAAAAACCAGTGATAATATACTCGGAACACTCCATAATGCTTACGATAGTTATCGTTTCTTCTTAAATCGTGAATGCTGTCTGGCTTAATTATAAACTAAGTAAATAAAACTATTTGCTACGCATTGTGCTTTATTGATTATAATGATTAATTTTGTATTGTTACTAATTTATATTTGTTTCCAATGTCGTTAATACTATTTTATTGAATTATATGTCTAAGTTTACTACACAATACTCCCAAACCGATTACTACTTATTTAAATATTACTAAAGATTCAAGGGCGTGCATCGAATGTCATTAATGTGTACGATTCATTACAGAATGTAAATCAAATATTTATTGTTTTTCATATTTCGCCCAATGCCGAGGAGTCATTTTTATTATATTGCGTTTACTACTGTATTTTTAATGTTATGTAGACAAGTATTTTTCATTTGTTGTAGTCGTGTATTATGATTGAAGAATAATAAGAAATATAGTTTAGAAAAAACGTTCATTGATATCAGTTGACATTCTCCCTTTCACTACAAGTTAATACATTTTACTTCCAGTTCCAGTAGACCATGCCTCTTATGGAAGTATGTTTTAATCATTCCATGCACTTGATCTTCCAAAACGGTGATTGTTAGTATCGGCCGTGAAGGAGAAACTAAAACAAAACGAAGTAGAAAAATATACAAAGGAGGTAAAAGACGATTTCTGAAATGACGTACTCAGTATTTTACGATGGATTGTGGATAATGGATGGGGTATCCTCCTGGCGTTTCTTCTTGCAGCTGCGCGCGCCCTTGCTCAGCTGCAGTGCGCCAGCTGCCAGGACCGCAAACGGCTTTCGGTGCGAAATGAAACCCTGAAAAGTCAGCGTTGGATTGCGGGAGAGGGTATTTAAAGCAGAAAGCCTCAAAAACCTATTGAAAAGTAGACGACCGCTGTCACTTATATCATGAAATTTTACCGACCTGTTATAGGATATAATCTCGATTTCGGACGACTTACCATTTTTGTTTAATTAATAATATTCCATTATGTCTCCAAAATTGCACTTCAAGCAAGTTTCCGTTGGGACATAAATTGCCGTTGCTGGAAAAATTAAAAAATATCTCCTCAGTAAAGGAATTCAAACCAATAACATTTTAGCATGTAAATCAAGACCTGGGGTTTAAGGAGGAATTCTAATACGACGGCGGCGGCGGCGGCGGAGGCCGGTCGGGCAGCAGGCCGGGTGGCTCCACTTTCCCCACCGTTGCCGCCGCCGCCTCCGACTCCGCCGACACTTTCACTGGCGCTCCATGACAAACCCAAGACAGCGCGTACGTCATCCCCGTGGCAGCGGCGGCGGCGGCGGCGGCGGAGGGGGCGGGGGACGGCGGCGTTGTGGTGGCGGAGGCGGCTTACGGCTGACAGCGCACGCGCGCGATTTGGTAGATGTAGTGCAGACTACGTCCCCTCCGCCCCCCCGCCCCCCGCCGCGCCCGCTCCGCCCCGGCCCCCGCTCCGCCCCGCCCCGCCGCCCCGCCCCGCCGCCGCCGCTCAGACCCGATGCGTCCGCCCCCGAGCGGCGGCGCGTGACTGTCGAAACCTCCGTCGCCCCCATCGCGGATGAGCGATCGCCCCGCGGGGCGGCCGGGGG
Source organism: Gryllus bimaculatus (assembly GCA_017312745.1). Taxonomy (NCBI): domain Eukaryota; kingdom Metazoa; phylum Arthropoda; class Insecta; order Orthoptera; family Gryllidae; genus Gryllus; species Gryllus bimaculatus. The sequence goes on along the minus strand of BOPP01000015.1, from coordinate 1,965,529 downwards.
CGCTGGACGCGCATTCCTGCTTCGGGGTCAGTGCTCCCGCGTGCAGAGAAGGCGAAGGCGCGGGCGGAAAAGAAGGCGAGCGAGGACGGGGAGCGAGCGGACGCGTGGGGAGCTGGCGGAGACGGGGAAGGCGGGGGACGAAGGCGGCGGAGACGGGAAGGGGGCGGAACGGAGGCGGTCGGTAGTGAGGCGGGGTGGAGAGGGCAGGCGGGTGTGGAAGTAGGGGCAAGGCGGGGTGCGAGTTAGGGGGGCGTAAGGCGGCGGTGGAGTAGTGGGCAGCGCGGGTGGAGTCGGGAGAAGGGGCGGAGGGCGAGGGAAGGCGGGCGAGGGAGGGGGAAGGCGGGGCGAGGCGGGAAGTGAAGGCGGAGAAGGCGAGGCGGTGGCGGGAAGCGGGGCCGACGCGGAAAGGCGCCGGGACGGAGACGGGGGGTCCGTGGGCCCAGGAGACGGAAGGCGGTAACACTTAATGCTGGTAACTCGCGGTGGGAAGCGCGGCGGCGATAAGCGTGTTAAGAAGGCGGGCGAACGCTGGGAAGCGCGCAGGAGACGGCGGATGCGCGGAGACGGGGGTCTGGGCGGACGCGGCGAAGGCGAAGGCGGGGCGACTGCGTAACGGCGGGCGCGGACGCGTGGACAGCGGGATGGGACGCAGGGAAGGTCGATGTGGCTGAGACGGGGAAGGTCGGGCAAGTGAGACGGAAAGTCGGGGCGGAACGGGGAAGTCGGGACGGAAATAGGTGGGCGGTTGGCGGGGCTTTGCCGGGCTTGCCGGGCTGGCAGTCCTAGGTGAGGATAGCCGGTGATAAATGGGAATAGGCGGGGATATGCGTGGGCGACATATGGGGCTAGCAGAGTTGCGTTATTGCGGCGCGGGGTGGAGCTGCCTCCTGTTGGTTTGGGCGGGGGCGGGCGGGGTTGGGGCGGGGCGGCGGCGGCGCAGGCGACGCCAAGGTGGAGCGGAGCGGCGCGGGGCGGGGCTGGGCCCCGCTGCGGCAGAAGGCCGTGGATGAGGCGTGAAGTGTGGGGCGGCGCCTTCCTTTCCCTGCACCTCGTTCGCTCTTGCGCTCGTTTCTAGCGCCTCACTGTTATTCACGTATGTCGAAGGCCAGTTGGTATGTTTGAGATAATGACGTTCACAGTCATGTTTGTCATTTGATTTGGAGCTGCCCGTGATTTTGTTGTTATTTAAGTTTCCGCGTTCTAAGAAATACATCCGAAACTTACCTTGACTGTAACGAATGCGTCAATATTAATAAATTCCAATGCGCGCAGAAATGGAAAGAAAAGTTTCCATCCTCCGGCCATGTGAAAGGATCTATGGTTTTGTTAGATGTCTAGTATATTGGGAAAATTATTGCCAAAGGAAATAATTACGTAAATTGTATTGAAAATGTAACTACCTGATTTCATTATTCAGTCTATTCTCACACTCAGTGGGTAACTGCCTCCGACACATCTACCGTCATTATATAGCAAGGCACCAGGGTTGAGACTTTTTGCCTTGAAGTATTTGCTATTCACGTGTTGTATTATGGTTCAGTAGTAGTAGTTGTTGTTCTTGTTTTTAATATTCTGTGTATGTAAATTACTGTTGTTCTTTGAATCCGTAAGTACCTCTATTGTTATTGCAGTATATGGGAAATATGTTTTGTTTAATTATTTAATTGATTGAAGAGTTATACAAGCGTATTTTAATTGTTGTTCTTGAGCAGTGTGAATGTTTATTTTTGAAGAACTATTTTGTTATTTTCTTCAACAGAATTTTTGCTTCTGTAGGTCACTAGTTTGTAACTAAGACATGGGCTATCGAAATACCAGTTAGACGAAGAATTAAAATATAATTTACGAAATATATTTTTTTTTATTTTTTGAACTCGCCAAATTGAGAGAGTAAAGAAGGAAGAGAAGTTAATTCCGCCTCGGGGCCATTATAACGGAAAACAGTTGTTTATCTCAGCAGATTTCTCAGCAAAGTGAAAAGTGCGTAACATATTGCGGAAGTTTTACAATATTAACACTAGAGTGTGAAGGCTGGGCATTGATCTTCCTTGTTTTGTTCACACTTTAAGGCTAATATTGAAAAGGTTCTCAAGTAGGTTTATATCTACGCAATTTGGTGAAGGGTTTTATGGCGTTTCTCTTTGCATATCGGAATATATATATATATATATATAACGCCAGGTCATTGAATTCTTGAAACATTCATGTAATAAAAGTGTACAAAGGTATTCTCTTTCCTTGTATATATCTGCTTAAATCTGCTTAAAAACACTCCTTTGTTTCACTCTATTGGGGATAGAAATCAACAGATTTCTAACGAGTTATTCTTCGGTAGACTACTTACACCCACACTGCCTCTTGTTTGCTATACTTTCTCAAGTGCAAATTCCTCATTTGCATTCACTTTCAGATATATCTTCTGTTTCTTTTATTTGCAAAGTACTTCTTAACGAATTCGTACAAGCCATAAATTGCTTAAGGTCAATACGTGGAATAAACAAATAATATTCAATTGTGATTAAAGTTTTCTTGGCCTCAGTATAGTTGAATTTTTTGCTGTTTATTTTCTAGTTTTACGTAACAATATATTTTTGAGACGCTTCCATCTTGCTGCCAAAAATGCGTTCGAAAATTGCGTTCCTCCTAGTATGTTAAGATATCTAAAACTGATATTCTTTCGTGAACTGTAAGGCTGAATGTGAATACTTTCTTTTTATGAAAAATAAAGAAGTGTTTCTGGGGATCACTTTGAAAATAACCTTTTCAATTGTGGGGGGGGGGGTAGCCATGCGATATTCGGTGACAAGGCTGAACTGTTGTAGAATCTGTCAAAAACATCTATCGCCACCCTGGACCAATTACACAAAATGTACGTTCGCCTCTCTTCGAGTCGCTCTTGAAGATTTTTTTTTGTTTGAAGATCGCTTTTTAACAACTTGTTCAAATAGCAATCACTGAGATTGTTTCAACTCTAGGGGGAACTGTTGAAAGAATACGTAAGGACAACAAACACGCAAACAAGGTGGGATTCGAAACCGCGATCCTTCGACTGGTTGATTGTTTTAGTGATTTGCGGCGCGTCAACTATCAGGGACATTATTCCCATAAGTATAGTGTATGCTTTTGCTCGAGCGGTGGCGGTGATCTTCCCTCGCTGTACGGCGAGATCATGCGCCGACCTACCGTCGGCTAGCGGGGTTTTCCGAATCCGTGCATCTCCCACCAGTGGGGCACCACCTCATCCCGGACAAGTTCTTAGCCCCCGACCGGTCTCCCGGCATGTGTGCATGTATAGTAGTTTTGATCGGAGAACTACCGATCAGAGCAGCCGGCAGATGGAATTATCCTTCAGACAGCGACTAAACTCAACCTAGCTGACAAAGCTAGTGTCGAAAATCGTGCCACCGTCGGGACTCGAACCTAGGACCTCCCGGTCAGACTGCAGTGCCATCAGTTGATGCCCTGAGCCACCTCTCCCGGTGCGGCCCTTCGATCCGAGGCAGCTTCGGTCCTGCAGCCTTCGCGATCTCGGCTGTCTAGGCCGGCTCTCCTGAAGGGCTGTTTGTGCGAGAGAGGCGGAACAGCGTCCGCGCGACACTTCCGGCGGGCCCAAGCGCGTCGTTGCCGCCGCCGAGCTCCATCCCTGCGTGCGCCGGCGGGGCGCCGTGACTCGCCCCGTCGAGAGTGAAAAGCTTGCTTTGTTTGTGCACCGCCATGAAAGAGCATCTCTTTTGTGATAGGCGTCCACGTCTGTGGTAGCGTGGCGATTTGTTCCGGGTCACGACTTCGCTTCAGTTCTAATATTTATCGTTTGGACGGTTCATGACAGGGGCGGCTTTTTCCAGCGCATGCCCATTGTGCGGTGCGATTGCGTGTCAAGTGGGTCGGTCGAAGACATTTCAACGGTTGGGGGTGGTTATGTAAAAAAGTTTCTCTAATGGTCGCTCGGTTGTGAATCTTGGATACTAGGTGTGACCCATCAAATATGTTCATTTGTTGCGGAAGTCTTTAAAAAGAGGGAAAAGTTTTTCTTCGAAGGAGGTGAAACTTAAGTTTTGCGGTGGTTTGCTTGCTTTATGAGTCTCGTCTCTCTAAATGACTGGCAAGGAACGTTGTACGTGTACTTAACTCAAGTGCACTGGAGTTGCAGGAAACTCATGAGTTGTTACCTGGTGAAGAGCATCCGAATGCCTGTAGCGGGCACATATTCTCTTTAGTCAGCCATTTGCCTGAAAGCTTTCTTTAATTTTTACCGCGATACCATACCGCATTTGTATCGGAGAGAGCTAAGTGGAAATGGTAAGAGGAAGAGTTATTTCTTACGGTGTAGGCGTGATTATTGCAGATGTGAGACCAAGACTGTCAATTTACATATTAGAAAGTTAAGGACTTTCAGACATGTATACACCTCTCTTAACGTACTTTAACCTATGTTTCTGAAACGCAATGTATGTAACTCGTTGAAAGGCGACCGATTATTACTTGAATGTTAATAAATATTTTTTGTTTCAGGTAAATCTTTTGTTGAAGTTATTTATCATATAAGCAAATGAGCCGTACCACACCAATATCCACTCCATTATAAGGTAAGTATTTAATTGTTTCTCAATAAATTGGCAAAAAAAGTATTAGTGAAGGTAATATTGAATGCAACTTCCATATCCTCAAAAAAATCCCAGCAAGTTCTGATGTACGAACTTATTACGTTTTCTTCTCATGAGATCAGGACTTTTCCGTTTAATTGCAAAATATTGTGAGAATGGAAAGTTCATATTATAATACTTTACATGAAAACATTTTGTTCAAAAACTTTTCAAAATTGGATTTTGGAAGAACTGGTTTAGAAACAATCATATCAACCACCGTTTAACCGTAGTTTTTTAGATATATAAATAGAGAAAGCCAATAAGGACATGTAAAAATGTTCTTAGGTAATTTAGTGATTTACGTGTGTATAATTTCCACTAATCAATGTGAAATGCATTTAAACGTTAAAATTAACGAAATTCAACACTCTCTTTGTATTAACCATCATTGTATGCTACGTTAGTTGTTCTTTTCCACCCAGCAACTCTCTATTACCTTGGCTCTCCCAAATCCCGAAACATGTTACTGCATACCCCGTGCGCAATTCTGAATGTGTCACCACCGCAAGGCATTGCGGCCGAGGTGGCAGACCAGTTTCATTGAGACCCCGCTGTGGAGTGGGTCGGGTCATACGACCCGAGGGCGGGCGGGCGGGGCGGGCGGGGCGTGGGTGAGGGAGTTTCATTTGGTTCGAGTCGCATACTGAACGCGCTCCGTGTGACCGGGCTTTGTTTAGCAACACGTCCAACGACGCGGGCCGCGCGCAGACAGGGCGCGCCACTCTAACGCACGCTCGCCCTTTCGAAACCTCTGGTAGATTGTGATCGAGAAAATAATTCGCGAAATAAAAGTATTTGTAATCGCTATGCTATGAAACTAGCTGCATCCGGGCGAAAAGTTTGCCATTTGTAAAAGGACGTACGGCCCGGAGCCAGAAATGAGCGTTACATCATGTAGACCCGGTTCTGTGCGTGAATAGTCATTCTAATTTAGCTAGGCTTTTATTAACAAACAGAGACACTAAAAAATAATGTTATTGAATATCTATGAATAGTCAATTTAATTTTTTATAGAGAATTCTACATCCTTCATGTTTCTGGCCATTCTTATACTGCATGGGAGTACCCCATCGAGTTAAATCCTACAAAATAAAATAGGGTCCACAAATATCTCACTTTGAAGATTAGAGCTTAAGTATCCAGAAGGTGTAGGGCTCATCGCCTCCCAGTTGTTGTCGATCAATTGGCCAAGAAAAAATGTATTCCTTAGCGAGAACGTGTTTCTACAATTATAAACTTTTTAATTCGGTTTCTCACGAAAAGAAAAGTTGTGAACGAAAAAAAAATAATTATAATAATAATAAAACTGCCGAGAATTTTCTACAGACATCAGAATGAGAATTTGGGCCGTGTACTTTACTCTTACGCAAGAGATAAAAAAATGTACTTATATTAATATGGTGTGTGACTAATTCTGAGTTGTATCCATTATTTGAAAGGACTAGGAGATAATATGGGAAATAACCTCGTCTGATAAGCATAATTATTTCATTTTTGTTTAAATGTTACCCGTCGCAATTCAGTTCAATAATGCATTTATTTGCACCAAAATAGTATTCGAGATTCTGTAAATAAATTGACTCCTTGTTTGGATGATCTATCAACAAACTCTTGATGCCTCATGGTATTACTTATGAAAAGTTGTGTTAAGTTCTGCATATACAACCTTTTTATAAGGCGCTGTTTGCCAACAGCCAAAAACAACACTTATACTCCGAGCACTTTTACAAACATTGGCCGTCTAGTTGTTTTTGAGTGAGGCGTCATTACGAATTGAAGTGTTCCGCTGTTCGGCGAAGAGTTGGGAAACGCCTCCCGCCATGGCCCACTGCTTCTGGATTCATCGCGCATTGTGACGGGCTCGGAACTTGAATCTCTCTCCGCGAGCTTCATTCATTACGTAAGGTTACACGCGAATACTTGATGGTAAGTCTTTTGTAATGGTGCGGTGTTCTGCAAATACATAACTCTTATAAGGCTCTCTTAATGTTTGCCAACACTGATTCGCTGAGCTTTTTCACAAACGTTTGGTCGACAAGTTGTTTTTGAAAGACCATTGTGTACAGAGTGCGTAAGCCTGTATAGAGACAAATCTGATGAGGCATGGTAGAACGGAAACAAAAAAAAAATAGGTTTGAGTTCCATCGTCCGAGTTTCTACGGACGCAGGTTGGCAGCCCTAATTACTTCGCCAGATGACAATTTTAATAGTTGGCTGCTACAATTAATTTTTTCCGCTGCCTCATATTAATTCCAGGCGGATGCCGGAGCAGTACCTTAACCACTGATCACAGACAACGCGAGATCCCTTCGTCTTCATACCGTGTGTACCAACTCCTATCCTTAGAGCGCTAGTTTTCTTACGTCTACCGCCTTAACTACGCACCCCTGTAAATTCGGAGCCTCTACCTCCCCTTCACCGCGGGCACGGCATGCCTGACCGTGCTCTGGCGCGCACAAACGTGCTTTGAGCATGTTCGTGCTCTGTTTGGGAGTTCTGACCGATTGAGAAAAGTCCGACAGTACTGGGATGTTGCGAATGTTACACCCTAACCGTCGAGGGATTGCAGAGCCAGAGCAAAACAATATTAATATTTGTGTCGCGACGTCATTGCGGATGGAAGTGTGTACAGCCCATTCGGAGAAGCGTTGAGAAACGGCCCCCCGCTGCGGCCCACTGCGCCTGGATTCGCTGCGGCCGCATGGCTAATGAGCCACGCGCCGGCCGTGGCGCGGCGCCGCGGGGACGTGGCGAAACACTTTTGCACTCGGACTCGCAACGACCCAGGAAGCCCCGCGCTCCGCACGACACACTTTGCGTACGCCGGCGTCCCCGCGTTTGGCTGCGGCTGATTGCCATTCTTCCGGCGCCCCTCTGGGCATTCACACGCGGAATGGCTGATTCGATTCTGAACCGAGGATTGTGAATGGCAGTTTACTATTGAATGCTGTTTCAAGCTTGTAAGAAGTCAGTGACCCCTTTTCGAAAATTTGCTGTTCCATTGATAATAATTACCATTCACCCTAACGTTTTTCACGAGTGTTCAGAAAATCCCTTCGAAAGTTTTGAAAATTGGGAAAACCCGTTGGAAATATATCGAAGTGCGCAGATAAATTCTGTGGTGTAAACCGCTTTTCCACTTGATTAGAAGAAAAATTTTGCTATTTGTCAATCGTACATTTCAATAAATCGATGTAATATTTAACAATATTTACAAGTAAATTTAGAGAAAGTGATAAATTTGTGTAGTATCTCACATCACTTGTATCTTTTAAAAAAGTTAAAGCTATGTAGTATCGCTTCTAATGAAGCACTGGACGCCATTTCAATAACATGAGGTGGTATACCTATATGCTACTTATAATGGTAAATGATAAGAGGTCATTGATTGTTGGTATGGAAATGATAGATGGGGAAGATAATTTATTTAATAAACAATGTTAGTAGTTTACGTTTTTCTTGTAAATTGTAACTTTCCATTTTAAACGAAAACTTAGTCATTGTTCCCGCACGTATATGAATAAGTAAATAGATAAAAGATTCAAATGAATAAATAGGTAAATTAATCAGATAAATACATAGATAAATTACTCAAATAAATAAATAAATAGCTTAGGGAAGGACGTAACGAACATAACATGTTCCTTAACGTTCGATGGTGTAAATTTCTTTGTTTACAAGTGATTTGAAATCATGACTCAGATCTGGGCCGATCCCTTTGCTGTGACTTGCACTAACTTGGCACGTCTGCTGGGAAAAACGGGTAGGAATTCGGCCGTTGCGACTGCCTGGGAAGCATTCCCGGACGGTGACTCCAATGCCTGACGTAACGAACAAGCGACGAACCCACGAACCCGTTGCTCCCGCCTGCCAATGACGCATGGCTGGGCGATTTGGTCGCGCTTCTCCAGATGTTGAACAGCCTGAGGCAGCACGAAAACACACACAATTTAACGGATTCGCGGTGCTTGTAACCATCACGCGGTGACTTGTGAAAAATTGCCGCACTACTCATTTGCTGTGTGCTACACATCGATGACTAAATTTTGACAAAACCTATCTTGAAAAGTGCATGTTTTCAGGGGAGAGAAAAAAATTGCAAAGTTCTTATTAAAGGCTTATAAAATTGTGACCTATTTCCGACATGTTAAAAATTTTCAATTAATATCTTTGATAAATGTCGTTAGAGTTTGGTTGATAATCTTATCTTTTGGTTGATGTTATTATCTCGAAACAGCCAAATTGCGTGTTGTTAAAATGTAACCATTGATGTGCTTAGTCCCTCTGCGATTTACTTATACAATACTTAGACTCCTTTTTGTGCCATGTATCATAAGTAGCCAATGTGTTTCTTAATGTCAATAATGACTTTTAATTGCCACCGAAACAAACTTCTTATTTTAACGAGTGCACAATAACTATATATTATTATTAACTAATTTCATATGTGGGGCACTTGATAATGTTTTAAAATGTTCCTTTTTATCGTCGTAAACGATGTGTTTGATAAATCTTAAGATACAGTTCATATTTTTGAAAATATTTTATGCATATAAAGCGGTAAATGTTTCTATCAAAAATACCTTAATATTAAAGTTAAAAGAACATTTTACTAAGTACTAGAACCATTTGACGGTTCTTTGATGAGTAACTTATCGTATATTATATTATCAGAATTTAATGTATACTAAATTTCTATTATGATGCAGGTGTAAAAACTGCATTGTTCTTATTTCGCCACCGAGACTTTACCAAGCCACATTTACTCCGTAATACCACTAATAGGCTGTGATTTATTTCTCGTTTCAATTCTCCATTTTTGGAGTGGCACCTTTACGTAACTGGGTCACACAATCGCAACGCGTCTTAACATACAATGCCGATGAAGACATATTGAGAAGTGTTTTATTCTTCTGAAAGAGAGTCAGTGCAGTCCTCTGGCTCCCTTCCTCTACCCTGGTGTCATTCCAACACGCCACACCCGCCGCGCAACGTCGCTTTGTCCGTTAGCTACCTCCCTCCCGCGGTCGTGCCGCCGCAACCGCCGCACCGCCGCCACCCGATGGCCACCCGTCCCCCACCCGCCCACCGCGCCGCCAACCCGCCGCACCCGCCGCCACCCCGCCGCCAACCGCCGCCATCCGCCTCCAATCCGCCGCACCCGCCGCCACCCGCCGCCACCCGCCGCCGTCGCCGCCGCCACCGTCGGCGCCGCCGTCGCCACCGCCGTCTTCTCGACGCCTTGTCGCGTCGCCTCGCCACGGGCAGCGCAGCGTGAAATGTCGCGATGGGCCTGGCATACGTGATCTGGTGATCTGCGAGTCAACTTCACCAGCGCTGTTTACAGGCTATAAATCGCATGCCACTTCGTTTGTTTAAAACTGAAATTGAATGGATTTCAGTCTGAGAATGTTTCAATTTCAGAAAATGAATGCTGTTGTCTTTAATTAATAGAAGTCAACTGAAAACAACGATATGTAAAATACCTGCGCTGAAATTAACTTTGGTAATGTATTTCACTCTAAAGAATTGTTTGTCGCAGGCGAACTAAACCACATTAAGCAATTCTTCAAAAGAATAAAACTTTTATTAAATTATTGTAATGGCATTTAATCTTAATGCATACTAATTATAAATAAGGAGTTGTGTCAATGTTTATGACAAGATCGGAACATGAGATCAAATTATACAGTTAAGATGCATATTTTTTTAAATTTTAAATTCATGTTTGGTGAATTTAATCATCAAACATATAGTCTTTAGTTTTTGGCACACATGCTGAATATTTGATGAATTAATTCTTCTTGATGTGATAAAATGATTATCAAAAACTGTTGGTAAAGTAGAATATAATCCCAATGTTTGTACAAAGCTATAAACGCTTTATTTTTACACCAACATTTGCAATATTCATTGAGGGTAGCCCATGGTCCACTAAGCCATTACAAAACCCACAATCTAAATGTTTATATTTTGGCTCATGGTATCCTCTTAAGAGAGCTGTTCTTCTCTTCACTGCATCAAATTTGTGGGATGGGGATTGATAGTGCAGGGAGGACACAAACCCCGAAGAGGGGAAAACCTTACCGCAACGAAACAAATATATTCTATGCAATCGTAGGCTTCCGTGGGCAGTGTCATCTGAAGGCTCTTGGCTGTCCGGGTGTCGTCGTGTCGAAGGCAGTGATGCTGACGTTTCTACGAGCCAATCGTGGTCTTCTTGAGGGCTGAATATTCGTCCTGGAGAAAACCACGATAAGTTCGAAAAGTTGGCATCAATGCTCCCGAACGCCCGGGACAGCCGGGAGCCTTCACAGATACATTCTAACCTAAACTCTGCCTTAAACTAGTCAACACTTTCCGGACGCGGCCTACTTCTCGCTCATTATTTAATGCTCTTTCACGTAACAATTCCCCGTCCCGACGAGCACCTGCAGATGAGATAATGCAGCCGCTGCTCGTCCGCCAGGCTGCGCGGGCCGCTCGCTGCGCGCGCAGAGGCCGGCGTGCGGCCGGCGCCGAAAGCCTGCGCGCGAGCGCGCGCGCAGGGAAACAAACCTCGCCGAACCTGAACTTGACCTGGCGGCTGCCCTGGTTTCTGCGCGGCCGCTGGTCCGAGAGCTAGGCCAGGAGGCGGCGCGGCGCCCGCGAAGCCATCGCAGCGGTCCAGCCCCGCGCTGAGACCAGATCCGCGCGGCCGGCGACCTCTGCCTGGCGAAGAGTTTCTCAATATGCGGTTCACGTTGCAATGGAAAAACACGATGTCGAATGAATGTGAGGCTCTAGCTGATGGACCATGTTTCAGCGTTTTCCAGTACATAGGATATGCATTTGAGGGGTTTCTTACAAGAACCAAACAAGTTCAAAATTTTATATTTCACCAAGTAATTCCGTACAACTTATGATATCTGCTGGGACATTTCCGTTCGGCAAATACGAAACACAGTGAAGGAAATAAGGTGGGGAAAATCATAAATTTTATTTCATGCACTTCTACGCTAAGAAGCTTCCTGAAAGATGTCGCATTTGGACTTGTTTGGTTCTTCCAAGAAATTCTTCAATTATATTATTTTATATAATGGGTTGGAATATTGAGTAGTTTAGCAAGAAGGACCAAACGAAATATACGGAGATCCATAATTTACTAGTGTGAATTCTTCAAACGCCTGTGTGTCTGTCACTCTTTACAGTGATATGCTATTTAAAACAATATAATTCACTGCCGATTTCCGTAAAGAAGAGTTTGTCTTTCTATAGCTCGCACCACATTGATGCAGCAACAGTATTACAAACAACACGCGAAGCATTTGCTAATGGACTGATCACATCATTGCTTTGATAAATCAGTTTAGAAATATGATTAATGATATGGTAGTAATATTTAAGGAAGTATGAGATGTTTAATTGAAAAACAGATAAAGCCTCAAAAAGTATCACTAACTTGTGATATTATCTCCTGTCCTTTATTCAGTTACAATAGAGCGAAATAGTTCTGGAGCGTCGTAATAAGAAGTAAAAATAATGTCTCCTCGTGTACACGTTATTTACTCGTATTGGTACGTATTGGGTACTATTCCTTGTGATTCATGACTGTAATTAATAAAAAATGATGACATTTTTACAGAAATGAGTTGAAGATAGAAAGTTTACAATGAATGAATAAAGTTGCCTGATGAAGCTTGATCGGTTACCAACTTGATCACTTGGCGATTTTTCTTTCGGTTGACACAGAAGTAACTCGTGTCGGACGTGGTTTGTGTTGTTAGCACTTGAGACAGCGTCACCTGTTCAGCTCGTACTCATTACCACATTTCAAAACGTCTGCTAACTAGCGGCATCACTTTCATAACAAGTGGAGAGAGATACATTTGCACGATAAACCATATAAAGAAGTATGTCAGTCACTAAGAACCGGATGAATAATGAACAAAAAAATCCACGTCCCCCATGACAGAATTGTCTGTTATATCCACTAGCAAACTGGACCGCGACGAGTTCATATAGAAGTTCTACGAGCATAGAAATTGTTCGTACGACGACCAATCGACGTAGGTTCAATTCTACAGACTTAAAACTCGCCTCGTTCTTGCTTTTAACACTCCAAATTAGAAATTTATTGCCGGAAATCACCGTCGCCCTGCCAATAAGCATCGCAAACCGTTCGAAACGGTAGAGCGAGAGTTATCCAGAAACTTCCCAAACAGGAAGGAAGCGTGTTCGATCCAGGGCAATGCGTTTTGAATCGATTTTTGGAGAGGTATTTTTCGATTTTCGTGCTGTTTTCACTTTTCTCGAGAGAGCGGCCGCCTCGCGTCGTGTTGTTGGGTTCTCGCGCGCGAATCGCGCCCATCGCGAAACGCGCTCTCGCGAGCGACTTTCTTGCGTCCGTCTCTGCGCGTCAGGAAGGAAGCCGCTGGAGCAAGCGACGGGGGCTAACGCCTGCGATAAGGAACAGGACGGCGGGGCGCGGGGCGCGGCGCGCTTGGCGGGCGAAAACGATGAACCTTCGGGTGGCTTGCGCGCCTGCGGATCCCCGGCCGACGCGGTGGAAAGGAATTCTGCCCGATGAAAGCGTAGGGTGCTGCGGCAGGAATCGGTATCTACTTGGCTGTCCGTGTAAGTGCGTAGGGCCTGTACTTGGCTGCCCATGAGATGCCGCGTCCAAAAATGGATGCCAACGTTTCGGCCGCCATGCTGCGACCTTCCTCGGGCATTTTGCCCTGAGGAAGGCCTCGGCATCTCGCGGCTTCTGCCGGACGGCCAAATAGATATCAAGTCTGTCAATGTTTTATACCATTTTGTTCCTTGGGATTAATGGAGCAATTTCATATCGGATACCCTCTAACTTCGTTAAAGAATGCACTTTTGTAACTAGCGAATTTCTTCTTGAAATGTCATTCACTCGGACATAATCAAAACAGGATCAAAATGCGTTTATTATTGTGAATGAGTTAGGCTAAATTATAAAAAAAAAATTGAATAGTCTTCTAGATTTGCCTCCGTCCATTGATGAGAGAGGATACTTATATTCTTATGGTCTCCTCTTTCCTGGACAGAGAATGATAGTGCAAGTTGAGCATTGCCTTCCACCATACGTGTGATGTATGGGGTGATCATGGGATGAGTAGCTAATAGGGTGATGGTTCTAAAGGGATTCGTGGAGATAAAAACCATCTGCTCTACACACGTGAGAGCAGTAATTTCTTCCCCGGATCTCTAACCTCAGCCTTGGACGATTCTCGAAGTCCCTGTGCTACCGAGAATTGCACAGCGTTGTTAGGAGTTGAAATTAATAGCGCAATAAAGCTATATAGACAAAAAACCTCTGATGCGAATCATATACTCGTAATATTGGGAACAATAATGTTATTCAAAATCCTTAAATTTCGACAGTGAATGTCGTGAAAGTATTAGGATAATGATCTCTTTGCCGCATGTTTGCATTTACTTTCCAGATACGAACAAATGCAACTCCTTATTGGCTTTTGAAAATCTTGATGAAGACAATGCCTCCAATGCTAGGCCATTTTAAATGGCTTCGTGAACCATTAAAAGACTAGTATAGAAAATCGACATGTATTTATTTATTTTATTTTATTTTTTTGCATTTTTTATTCAGTGTTGGACAATTATACCTCGAGAGAATTCATCATATTGGAGTATATATCGAAGTAAACGATGTGTTCCGGTAGAGAAATTCCAAGACTGCCTGCACTTAGTTTGTATAATCAGCATGGCGCGACGCCAAGGAACTCTCTTAGAGGAAATTGCTTAGCCAATCACGAACTTGCAGATTTCTACAGCGTCCACTTGAAATCTGAAGAGTTTTGTTGTAATGTAGCGGTATTCTGAACTACTTTTGCGGATGTCTGCTTACATAATTTTCTTCAAAATTTAAAAAAAGAGTGGCAAAAATCTGTAATCACATGTATATTATGTGTTTTAAATGACTGATTATCCAACTCATTTCTAATTTGAGGTGTGTTTATTTTTAAACTAAGAAGGGCATAGATGTATATAATGAAATACTGAAGATTGCTAATTCTTTTACTCGGTTCGTAATTGAGAATAAGAATTGTTTGAAAAAATCAGTGTCCTCAAGGTTTGTAAATGTCGTTACCCTTATACATATCCCGCAAGAGTTCTTATCTCCATTAGAAAGTGCGATGTGCAGAAATTTCACTCCGCCGCGCAAGGGCTAACCAGGTGACATGGAAATGCCAAACGGGTTTTTCGGCCGGCGACAAGAACGGAGACAGGTGATAGCTGTGTCTGGGCTTCCCTGTTACGGAGCTGTCGTTTGTTTCGGCCACCTCTCGAAGCAGTTTCGGGCACTTCTGCAAACGAGCATCCCTCCTACCACCGTTCCATCGACTCGCAGGCAATTCCGATGTGTTGGCATGACTTTGATTAATCTGTACACAGCCTATCCATTGTGATACATTGTGTATCCTTGCACAGTGTTTGTTTATTTACACTTGCGTGGGTCATGTAATATTAACGAAGTCCTCGAGTGCCCTTCATGCTTTCGGCGATCAAAGATAACGCGTCCCGCCAGACGAACAAAAAGGCGGCTTCGCATTTCTATTCAACACACTCGCGCGCTGGCATAAAAACGCGGGGGCAATTACCGGCGGCCGGCCTCCCGAAGCGGCCGCTTTGGACGGGGGATCTAATTTATTTCGTCAGAGGCTTTCATAAGGCATTAAGAGACTTCTTCATCGAGGCCAGCGACCTAGGCGATACGCGCCGTCGTGTCCACCGCCACCAACCTCCGCCGTGATGTTAATATGATGGGGTGTCAGATAACAATGTCCGATGAAGAGACCTTATGCGAACAATGACCCACATCACGTGACTTATATTTGAAAAAAAATGT
This sequence comes from Gryllus bimaculatus, assembly GCA_017312745.1. Lineage (NCBI taxonomy): Eukaryota > Metazoa > Arthropoda > Insecta > Orthoptera > Gryllidae > Gryllus > Gryllus bimaculatus. The sequence goes on along the minus strand of BOPP01000015.1, from coordinate 1,950,004 downwards.
TTTTAATGGAAATACAGAGTCCTTTCCATTGTATTATTGTAATTCACTGTCCACTCTTACTGTTTTATTTCATAAAACAATTTTTTTGCGTTTCGACTTATTAACTATAATTACTGTTTAAACTAGGTAGTGTTACATAGTGTTACATAGTGTTAGATGAAAGCGAGAGCAAAGTGAACCTTTTTTACTGCAAACTTCAGAGGCGTAACACATGTGAAAAATTGTGCGAAAGACATTCTTCTGGCATTCTGTCGCATCTTCTTGGTTTGTTGGAAAGTTATTAAGCCAAACATTTAATTTTTCCTCTTATTCAGTGGAATTTTTACTTTATTGCTTTTCTAAACTATATGTATACCTTAAAATCGTGGAAATAATTATTTGCATTACCTGTGAAATCTAGTACATCATAATGAAATCATGTTTATTGGATGACATTCGAAAATGAGAAGTTACAATTGAGATCCACAAGCAGTCAAGCGACGTCTAGACTACTTTTCTTCCAATCGTGTATGACGTATCCACATTATAACAAAATTCAAATAAAAAAAGAGGACTTTGCCTTATTCTAGTTATTTCTGTATATAGATGTATATAACCAAATATCATACCTCATTAACTAAGAATTGTATAAATATTTACTTCTATTCAACCATTAAGTTAAATCAGTGCAAACAAATGTATATTTTACGTGAGAGGTCATTGCAGAATAGGGCAATAATTTATCAAATCATCAATTATTTTAATACACCTTTTTGTGAGATTCCGTCTCGTTTAAATGAAGTGTTTTTTCTACTCTTCCATGTATAATTTCTTCCATTTCTTACTAAACCAGTCTTTCGGACTTGTATTCGTTGTCCATTCGGAAGATAGGACCTATGAGCGTCACCTCAGAACTGGCATTAGACCGGAAAGCCGGATAGCAATCGTGCTCGACGGGTTGCATGTGCAAGTTACTAAATTACTATATGACAACTGTCAACATTTTTCTGCCATGCATTTGTCTACTTTCCCCTTCGCCATTTCATATACGACAATCATTTCAAACTGTCACTTCATTCGTTTCATTTTTGTTCATTATCTCGCACATGCATTACTTCGGATATATTGATTATTCTCGTTATTATTATACTTCGCACTAATTTCAAATTAATGTACACATTTTTATTACATTGGTGGAAGTAGCTATTCATTCTTATTTTGAAAACTGTTCATAAAACCCGGTAGTTATGAACTTTTTTTATTTTATTTTTGAGTCTCATTTGTTGGCATGCCTTTGTGATTCACTCACTCCAATCGCCTTTTCGGACTTCAAAATACTTCGTAATTCCTGATCCTGTGATGGGGCGAGGGGTGATGAATAAACGTATTTTGTGCGTGTGATACAAGGAGGAGTGTAACAGTATTTGGGCGCGACTGCTTCCAACCCCTGCGCTGCCACACCGGGTAAAAGTTTACCCGAGCTGGTACTTGATCCGCCACCCTTTCTGTACATACCACATTTCTGATAAGTTTTCTGATAAGTCACCATCTTTACTAGTGATGGTGTGGCTCAGTAGATCAGAAATTGCCACCAGCCCAATGCCTTCCACTGATGGTATTCCCAAGAGGTTTTATATTTAAATATAAGTACTTTTAAAGATTCGACAATATCTACCTTATTTCTGTAGCTATATATAAACTGCAAATTTTTAACGTATGTCTTGTACTACGAGATTTAATAATAATAAATATGATTCTGTAATACTTAATTTACTTTTAATATTGTTCAATATCAATATAAGGAGTATTCCACTGCACATTAAGACACTAAGTCAAAGGAAATCTATAAAACCTAGCCATTAAACCATTTTGATAATGAATAATTGTTCTTCTTGATGCAGGAAAAATTGTTTAACGGAAGTCCTTACTTCACTAGTGGCTGACTGGTGACTTCTATTAACTGACGTGTCCAATATTTGACCCTAATATTACAATGCTCGTATTTCATTGCTAGCATAGTAGAGTTAAATACGCTCACGCGTCCAATATTTCATCTCTACAAAGACAACGCTCGTATTTCACGAGCGGAACAGTCTGGTAATTACCTGCACCTCGTCCAAAATTTCGCCTGCCGAAAGACAATGGGGTCGGGGTGTCGCGCCGGTGGGTCGGCGGTGTTGCGTCAGCGCACGGCCCGCGCGGCGCGGCCATTGAACGAATCGCGGCGCGGAAGGCACTTTTTCACCCGCCAGGGGTTATCGCGAGCTTCGGCTGCGAGGTGTGGCGGCTGTCACGGGACGAGAGACCGGGAGCGGCACCAAGCCGCTGGGGTCTGCGTCAGACCGGGGCGGGGATGCCTCAGAGATGTGCAGTGCTGGGAGTGCAGCGCTAGTTTCCGAGGAGTGTAGATGGTGTACAAAACTTGTAAATAAATTTGTACAAAACAAGTCCGTGTCTGTGTGATACTCGCGCCGGACGACGCCACAGACGAGGAAACATTAAATGGTGGCCACCGGGCGCGGGCGACAAGGCTCGCCG
>BOPP01000015.1:1940992-1947467 GCA_017312745.1 Gryllus bimaculatus | reverse complement strand
ACGCCGCGCGCGCTCGCGGGGCGATTTGTCACCGCACCTTTCGCGCGCCGGCGTTGACACGTGTTGCCGCCGCATTGCCAGCTAATTGTCGCCCGCGGGAGCGGCGCAGAGAAAGCGCCCGCGCCGGAGCCCGATCCGCGACCCCCGGAGGCGAAGCCGGAGCGCGGGTGCGTGGGCAGGGCCCGGCCGCGCTTCCGCCACTTCCAGGAGCACCCCCAGCCCCCGACCGCGGCCCCCACGCTCGCTTATTTCAATTTTACTCGATTCGTTTTCAAACAATTACCGTCCATTTGGCGCTTCACGGTTGAGTATTCTCATTCCCAGCATTTAAACAATCATTAAATTTATTTCAAAACTATTGTGGAGGGGGGGGGTATCTGAAAAATTTTCTGAATTTGCGCCTGTCCGGCAGTGTCAGGAAGAATAAATCACATGCCGAAGCAGACATTTGTGTTGAGGTATGAAACGAATATTCACGAGTCACTTTAGGGTATTTAAATCTCATGATTAACATAGGTTTATCCAAAATATCTTCATAAATAAGAGGAAGTTTCAAAAGGCTGATTAAGGAAGCCTGTATCAAGTTCTAGAATCTCAATGTTTGTTTTTATTTTTAATCATAGTAATATTGTTGGCTCCTTCGAATGAGAAATGCTGGAAGCCTTGTTTTATATTGACGGTACTTGTGTAGAATTTGGACGTATTAGGCGTATTGATGGAAGTCCGGAGGTGCATGGTCGAGGTTTTAGTGTTTTATAAATACTTCGGATAAAAAAGTGCAAAACTCTTTGCAACTGGCGTCTAAGGTCACAGAATGGCATGTGAGAGAAGTTAGGTAGCATCTGTATGTAATGATGAGACTATTCCTCCATACATTTAAAGTGCCCAAATGTGTATTTTTTCTTAATATGTTTTAATGTATTTCTCTAATTCATAACTAGTTTTTTAAATGGCATAGAAAATGAAAAAAATAGTCTTCACTGATCACAACTTCGTCACACGGTATCACTTGATTTTTTTTGCTTGAATATTTCTCGGTCTAGCCCAAACAAACAAACAAACAAACAAACAAGCACAAATATCAAACAGACAAAATTATGAAATGCACAAAAAAGTCATAAAATTTTAAAGAAACCTCTGGGGCGAGTTTGCGGAAACCGAACTGGTTGCTTAGTGATTGCGAACGCATCAGCTGCTAAGGTCATTGTTCCCATAAGAGTGGTGCATGTTTTATCGGGGGGGGGGTTGTTGAACTTCCTCCGCTGGAGGGCGAGAACCGGCACCGATCTACCGCCGGCTTGTGTGCATTTTCCCCTATCCAGGTATATTCCACCAGCGGTGCACTTCCCTAGCCGGGAGAAATTCTCAGTTTATGCCGGTCTCCTGGTATATGTGGTAGCGTAGAGCAAATGAGTGTTTAAGGATAGAACAAGGAAGAAGAAGGAAAGATCGCTCAATGTCCCTGGCCCGTTTGTTAGGCTACTGCTCCAGCATTCGCCTGGTGATCATCGGAGATGCAACTGAAAACAACCGATCAGAGCAGCCGCCGCTAGAATTCTCCTGCAGTCAGCGACTGAATTCAATCTAGCTGACAAGATGTTGTCGAAAATCCTGCCACCATCGGGACTCGAACCCGAGGACCTCCCGGTCAGAAGCACTGCAGTGACATCAGTTGATCTTGCCATCCAGCGGAGGAAGTTCAACACCCCCCTCAGATAAAACATGAACAACACTTACGGGAACAATGACCTTAGCCGCTGACGCGCCCGCAATCCCTCACCCTGAGCTTAATGAAAGCGAAGCTCGTTCACGCAATGCCCATTGCGAACGTATCTCTTGAGCAGGGTGGGGGCTGAGGTGGAGGGTTCCTCTCGCGAGGCCGTCGCCCCGCGCGGGGCGCAGGGGCAGCGCGGGGCAGCGCTTTCGCCGCTGCTGTTGCTGCTGCCACTGCGCCCACGCGGACGGTCGAAGGGGCCGCTCTGCGCAGCGACGGGAGCTCAGCTGCGGCTCAGCGCGGCCCACGGGCGGATTCCGAGCGCAGCGGCCCGTCGCCACTTTCGGTTCCGCCGCCCGCCCGCCTCGCGCCCCGCCCCCTGTATCGCGCCCGCCCCTCGCGCCCCGCCCCTCGCGCTCGCCTCTCGCGCCCCGCCCCCTCGCGCCCCGCCGCTTCGCGCCCCGCCCTCTCGCACGGATGGCTGCGCCTGGGTGGCGCGCGCCGGCTCCGTTTCCGCGTACCGCTGCTCGCCAAGTCGGCGCCCTGGCGCACAGTGCAGTGTAAATAGTGTTTTTAGGCTGTATATATATACTGTACTATATATACTGTAGATTTAGGGTGTACTATAGTAGATTGGAATAAACTACTTGCAGAAGCACTAGAGGCTCTTCCTTCTAATATAGCCAAATTTGAAAATATGCTTCATTCCATCTATATCATCTCGAATAATACTGAGACATTTATCTTTATTATTATTATTATTATTATTATTATTACTATTATTACTATTATTACTATTATTACTATTATTACTATTATTACTATTATTACTATTATTATTATTATTACTATTATTATTATTATTACTATTATTATTATTACTATTATTATTATTACTATTATTATTACTATTATTATTATTATTATTATTACTATTATGTTTACTATTATTATTATTATTGTTATAATTATTGTTATAATTATTATCGTCATGGCCCTTATACAGTGAAGTGATGTGAAGTGTAGTGTAGTGTAGTGAAGTGTTATGTAAAAAAGAAGTGAATTTAAAGTTAGCTAGAAATAAATTGGAACTATTATATCGACCCCTCATTTAAATAGTAAACCAATTGTAAATGTTGATAATGTTCTTCTATATAGTAATTCTAATTCTAATTGTTATCATGTTTGCCACCGAGTATTAGCTCAAACCGAACTTTAATAAATCTATCTATATAGTGTCGTGTGAAAGTGCGTGTGTCAAGTGTAAATAGAACCTAGTGTGAATGTGCGAGTGAATGAAAAAGAAAAAAAATATATCCAAGAAAACTAAACTAATTAACATGTAATAAAATATAAATAGTCTTGTGCAAATCTTAGGTTGCCGGTCAAAGTACCGGCTTCATCCATAGGTTGTTAGAAATAAGTTAGTAAGTAAGCACTGCCCCCTTCTTTGTCGCAAAAGCTGCGGCGCCTGTACCCCAACACGAAAATAAACTCCCGCCTCCCCACGGCTACTGACGGGGGAAAGTTGAAAAAAAGCTGCTAGCCATGGAGCTGGAGGAAACGGCGCCAGTGCACCTCTGGGTGCACGTGAATTCGTTATGTTACGTGAAAATGTATATGAGGAATTAAGTCTTGTTATTACTTATTGCTGTATTTAATCAATTAAGGTACCAACAACTAGCTGATATGCACATATCTCATTTTGTATTTGTTGGCGTAGAAAAATAATTATGTTCTTTTATTATCTTGAATTTTTCTATTTTAAATTTGCTCTATTTTCTTATTTTCATTTTGTAACATCCTTCCTTCTCATGTTATTAATTTCATTTTCTTGTTGTATTTTTTTCTGGAACCTTTATTCTCATGTTTTGGTTTTTTAGTTATTTTTGTACATTTTGAAATTTTGTATCGTTGTATGTGTATCTCTTTTTGCCGTTTTTAAGTGGTTCTGCTGAATATCTGATATAAGGGTATGATAACAGTTTTGGTATATTAATTTGCTTGCACGCATTTTATTCAATGTTTTGACTGCCTGTGTTTTCTGCATGTTCAGCTCGCGTTTATTCGGTTCTTGTCGTGGAGTCAGATTCAGCTGTTCGGAAGCGTATAATTTAGTTGGTTAAATAGCTTTTCTTTGAATAATCTAATAGTCTGAAACAATATCATGTCATAAAATAACTTCGTTGGTAACAGATTTCTGTTTGGGTTTTGAGAAGTACACTTTTAATCATAAATATATAATATTTTGAGAAAAATCGGAAAGTAACAATTTCTTTCTAAGAATATGAAGATCGAGATATTAGCACGACAAACGCCGTAATATAGTGCCATCCGTTTATCAGAGATAATCCATTGTTTTCTATATTGTTGACATTTTCGTATCCACGACAAAAGTTGTTTAAGAGAGACGTTCTCAGGCTAATTCACTGTTTCTGCAAAGTTTTGTGATTTTACATTATATTCATTTATAAATTCGTTACGTTTATTAGTGTGTGTTCATTTATCAAAAATATATGATTTGCAAAAAATATTTAATTACTATAACAAATATGGAATAAAGTAAGAAACACCACTTGCTACACGCATTTTTTGCCTACCTATCCATTCTTCAAGAGAAGGTCGCTTCCATGAAGAAGAAATCAAAGTGGTAGTTTGCCGTCCAATCATTGACGGGAGGACAAGAGAAGCAGATACCTTTAACACAAGTCCCCTCAAGCGATTTGCAAAGACCGTTCGGAAGCAGGGTAGCCTAGACGTGACCAATATTCAAATTACGACGGGCAATAAAAAAAAAAGAAGAAAATTTTCTGTCTCGGCAGCATAGCGGATTGCTCGAGACATGTTGACAGCGCGGTTGTTATCACGGAATTCATCCGTCACGCCATTGCTTTACCTAGATCATTAGCGAGAGGAATTCCCTCACTCACGCGCAGCCCACACCCGTTAGCCAGCCAACACCGCATTAATCATATTGATGCGAATCTGCTACCATAGTGGTTTGACGGCAATATGGGTCACAGCTGCCAGTTTGGAGAAACATGAGTTGATTCGTAAAAGAAAAAAAGATCAAGGGGGGGGGTTATACTAAATAATTCCGATATATAGCTTGAAGATACTTCTGGGCTTGATTCTCAAATTACACATGATGTATCACGATATGGAATATAACATATTAAACCAACACATTTATAGAGTTGTCATTTCCTCTCCGGTCTACAATATTTACCTCTCGCGGTAAGATGCGTATCTCGTGAAAAAAAGTTCCTACAACTCCTCTTGCCACCTTATTTGTACCGTCTCTTTTTTTTTTTAGATAGGATACTTTCGATAGCGCATTTATATTTTCCGTGAAGAAAAAAAAGACCAGGACATTTCGTAATGCAATGAAAAGAGCACGTAATAGTTGGGACCATAGATCACGCCAAGGGCTTCATTTGTTTCCTTACAACCGCCAGGCGTTCCCTTATCCCGCCTGAGGAACTGTTTGTTATCTGCACCGAAACAACGCCCCGCTGCAGTTCCCGATATCTGCAACATCTCCGTGGGCGGGACGGCCATTGTTCAAGGCGGCGCAAAACGTGTCGACAATGGAAGCTCCTCGCTTCACACGACGGGGGAGGGGGCCTGAGGAGAAGGCGGGGGAAACAGCTTGGCGAGTGGACAGGAGAGGTGGACGACGACAGGGGTAATAGAGAGCGAGAGGGCAAGAGCAAGAGACAGAGAGAGAGAGAGAGAGAGGGCGAAAGAGTGAGAGGCCGAGAGAGTGAGAGAGGTCGAGAGAGTGAGAGAGGCCGAGAGAGTGAGAGAGGCCGAGGCCTCACCCCCTCTCCTCTCCACCCCCCTCCTTTCTTCCTATTCCTCCACCCCCCCTCTCTCTCACCCCCCTCTCTCTCACCCCTCTCTCTCTCCACCCCTCTCTCTCTCACCCCCCTCTCGTTCTCCACCCACCCCTCTCTCACCCTAACCCCTCCTCATCTCACCCCTCCTTTCTCACCCGACCACCTCTATCTCTCACCCTCTCTCTCAACACCCTTCTCTACTCTTCATCACCGCCTCCTCTCTCCACACCCCCTCTCCTATTCACCACCCTCTCTCTCTCTCACCACCCCTCGTCTCTCTCACACCCTCTCTCTCTCACACTCCCTCCACTCTCCTTCCTCCACACCCCGCTCCTCTCCTCATCGACAACCCCCTGCTCCTCTCCATATCACACCACCCTCTCTTCTCACACCCCTCTCTCTCTCACACCCCTCTTCTACTCACACCCATACTACCTTCTCACACCCTCTCTCTCACACCCCCTCTCCTCTCACACCCTCTCTCTCTCACCACCCCTCTCTCTCACACCCTCTCTTCTTCGACACCACCTCTCTCATCACACCCCTCTCTCTCTCACCCCTCTCTCTCACCCCGCTCTTCACCCCCTCTTCTCACCCCTCGTCTCTCTCACCCCTCTCTTCTCTTTCCCACTCTCTCGTCTTCACCACTCTCTCTCAACCCCTTTCTTTCCCCTCTCCTTTTCCGCCTCATCTCTCTTTTCCCCTCTCTCTCTCATTTCCCCTCTCGTCTCTTTCCCTCTCTCTCTTTCCCCCTCTTTCCCCGCCCCTACCCTCTTCATCTTCCCCCGCTCTCTCTTACCCGCCCCTCTTCTTTCCCCCTCTCTTCCCTCTCCTCTCTACCCTCTTTCTCGCCTCTCACCTCTCGTTCCCTCTACCCCCTTCTTCTCCGTCTCACCCCCTCTCTCTCCCTCTCACCCCT
>BOPP01000015.1:1933492-1938492 GCA_017312745.1 Gryllus bimaculatus | reverse complement strand
TGCCGGTGTTGCCTAAAGGCTAAAGAGGGCGTTCTGCATGTCTTTACTTAGTAATGTGAAGTGAGGTGATTGGGTGTGTGGCAGAACCTAAATCAGGTTGCGATTACGGGTGGACATCTCCTCTATCTCGCTAATGATCTAGGGTTATAAATATCCAATGCGTGGTGCGCAGGATCTACGTGAAACTACCGCTAGCTCTCAACATGTCTCGAGCAATTCCGACATAGGTTGCATGCCTCACGAACACTCCAAGCTATAATTTGATTTCTTCTAACGTTCTAATTAGCTCCACGGTAATTTGAATATTGGTTCACGCATCTGTCTACTGGGTGTCCGAACGTTTTGTAATCGCTTGAGGGGTATGCTATCGTGTTAAAGGTATCTGCCTTCTCTTGTCCTCCCCCGTCCAATGATTCGACCTCCGTGCTAAATTGCACTACCTTACTGATTGATTCTTCGTGCATGGAAGCGACCTTCTCTTGAAGAATGGATAGGTAGGCCAAAAAATAGCGGTAGCAAGCGGTGTTTCTTACTGATTCCAATATTGTTATAGTAAATTAAATATTTATTCGTGCCAAATCATATATTTTTGATAAATGAACGACACACTAATTAAACGTAACATTTATAAATAACGTTTTCACATAAATGTAAAATTCAAACCAGAACCCCTATCATTTGCCTCCCCTAGATCAACAAAGCTGAGATTAGCTTCTCATTACAAGAGACCAAGACACTCGTCTTAAAACAACTGTTGTCACGTGGATTTAGAAAATGTCCAACAATATAAAAACAATGGATTATTGCATCCGTGTAGATCATACGGTAATTATAGAGACGAATATATTAGGCGTTTGGATGTATCTCTGACGAATTATCTCTCCCTCAGCCTCTTACGTTTCCTTAGAAAGAAATTGTTACTTTCCGATGTCTACAACAAAGAATAATATATATCTATTATGATTAATATGTGCGTATTCTCCAATAAAGACCAAACAGAAACTTTACCAACAAGTTATTTTAATGTGAAATGATACTTGCTTTCAGGAATATTAGATTATATCAAAGAAAGCTATTTAACCAAAATAAAAAATTATACGCCTTACGCAACAGCGTCCTACATTCTGTACTCCACGACTACCGAACACGAATAACTAGTCTAGAGCCTAACATGCAGAAACCACAGCAGTCAAAACATTGAATAAAATGCGTGTCAAGCAAATTAATTATACCCAAAACTGTTATCATACCCTTTAATCAGATATTCAGCAGAAACCACTAAAAACCGGGCCAAAAAGAGGTACACAAACAACGATACAAAATTCCGAATATTTAACAAAAATCCGAAAAACCAAACAACTGAGAATAAAAAACGGATTCCAGAATAAAAAAAATAAACAAAGAAAATGAAAATTATAAAACATGAAGAACATGAAAAAAGGAACAGGATGTTACAAATGAGAAATAAGATAATAAGTGCGAGCAAATTTTAAAAATAGAAAAATCAAGAAATAAACAGAAGATAATTATTTTTCTACGCCAAAAAAACCAAAATGAGGATATGTGCAGATCAAGCTAGTTGTTCCGCTGGTACCTTAATGATTAAATACAGCAATAAGTAATAACGAAAGACTATTCCTATATTTACATTATATTACAGCGTTACATAACGAGTCAGCGTGCACCCAGAGTGCACTGGCGCGTTTTCCTCAGCTCCATGGCTGCAGCTTTTTGTTCACTTATCCGCCCGCCGAGCTAGCCGTGTGGAATGGCGAGGAGTATTACTGCGTGTTGGGGTACAGGCGCCGCAGCTCTATGGCTTTTGCGGAAAAGAAGAGGGCCGCCTGTGCTTTAACTCTAGCAAAACTTATGTCTAACAACCTATGGATGAACCGGTACCTTTGACCGGCAATCCTAAGTATTTTTCAAAACCAGACTACTTATATATTTTATTTACATGCTTATTAGCTTTCATTTTTCTTTTGGATTATATTTTGTGTTCTTTTTTTACAGTCACTCGAGACCAATTCACACTAGGTTCTATTTACACTGACACACCCACTTCACACGACCAGCTATATAGGATCGAGAGTTTATTGAAAGTTCGGTCTTGAGCTAAATACCTCGGTGGCAAACTGATAACAATTAGAATTAGAGGAATTACTATATAGAAGGAACATTATCAACCATTTACAATGGGTTTCATCTATTTTAAATGAACTGGGATCGAGTATGATAGTTTCCAAATATTACTAAGCTAACTTTAAAACTTCACTTCTTTTTTACATAACACTTCACTACATACAACCTACACTTCCACATCAGCTTCACTGGTATAAAGTACCTATGAGACGAGAATAATGTACTAACAATATAATAATATAATAGTTATGAACATACTAATAGTAATATTAATGAATAAAAGCAATAATAATAGTAGTAGTAATAATACGTATAATAATATAGTAATAAGAATAATTGAGTAAAAATAATAATCATCAATAATAATAATAATAATAATAATAATGATAACATGTCTAGTCATTATTCGAGAATGATATAGATGGAATGAAGCATATTTTTCAAATTTGGCGTATATTATTGGAAAGGAAGAGCCTCTAGGTGCTTCTGCAAGAATAGTTATTCCAATCTTCTATAGTACACCCCCTTAATCTACTCAGTTAGATATAATATATATATATATAATATATGTATAATATATTTTTAAATTAAATATTTTTATGGAGTAACTATTGAAGTATATTATTATACAGGGCTAAAACATCACTAATTTAACTGCACTGTGCGCAGGGCACGCCGACTTGGCGCGAAGCAGCTCCAGTACGACGAAACGGAGCCGCGCGCGCCACCCGCGCAGCCATCCGGCAGTGACGAGGCGGGGCAGCAGAGGGGGCCGGGGGTGTTTGTCCAAGCGAAAAGTCGAGGGGCGCGGCGCGAGAGGGCGAAGGCGTCGAGGGGCGGGGCTGCGCGAGGGCGTGCGGTGGGCGCGAGGGCGGGGCGCGGAGGGCGGCGCGGGGAAACCGAAGTGCGACGGGCCGCTGCGCCCCTCGCGAATCCGCCCAGCGAGCGGGTCGCCGCCCGCTGTTAGTCCCGAAGCTGAGCCCCGCCGTCCGGCTGCCCGCCCCAGAGCGGCCTTCGGTCCGTGCCCGCGTGAGGGTGTGAGTGGCGTAGCAGCAGCCAGGAGGGAAAGGGGAGTGTGGAGGGAGGTGGAGAGAACTATTGGAGCTGCTAGAGATACCGTCGCAATGGGATTGGTGAAACGGAGTTCGCTTTCCATTAAGCTAAGGGTAAAAGTGAATTGGGGAGTAGGGCTAAGTCCCATTGTTCGTAAGTGTGGTTATCCTTGTATCTGTGAGGGGCGGGTGTCTGGAACTTCTGCAGCAGATATCTGGAAAAGTGATGAAAATGTGAACATGAGTGCTTCTGACCGGGAAGGTTAGTCGTTTGATCTTGTATCCCGTACTGGAACTACTACCAAGTTACGATCTACCGTTAAAGTTCGAGTCGATGGTGGAGGGATTTTCGACAACATATTGTCAGCTAGATTGAATTCAGTAGTGACTGCAGGAGAATTCTAGCAGGACGGCTGTCTAATAGGTTGTTTTCAGTGAATCTGATGATTTAAGGAGAAATGCGGAAGACAAGTAGCTAACAAAACCGGGCAGGAGACATTGAGGATCTCTTCTTCTCCTTTTCTATCTTAAAACCTCATTGTTACGCACAATATAGGATACGCATTAAACTGGAGATTATCGCTAGGGAAGTGCAGCTGTGGAATATACCTGGATAGGGGAAAATGAAGGCAGGTTAGTCGGTGACGATTCTCGTATGCGGAGGAAGTTCAAAAACCGTAAATACGTGCAACATCCTCTTATGGGAAAATAGTAGAGGATGGTCGCAATCATAAGAAAGTTCGGTTTCCTGAAAATCGAGAGGTTTCCTTTAAATCTTAATGACTTGTTTGTGCCATTTGATATTTTGGTCTGCTTTGATGATCTTGTCGCTTGTTTGTTTGTTTGTTTTGTTTGGGAGACAGAATATTCAAGAAAAAAAAATCCAAGTGATACTGTGAACGAAGTTGTGATCAGGTGAAATATTTTAATTTTCATATGCCCCATTAAAAAATAGTTATGAAATTAGAGTAATTACCATTAAACATATTAAGAAAAAATAACATTTGGGCACTTAAATGTATGCAGGAATAGTCTCCATCTATACATACAGATGTACCCTAACCTTCTCTACAATGCATTTGTGACCTGATAGAGAACTGCGAAAATCTTTTGTCGAATTATATCCGGACAGTCGAATGGAAACAGGTTATTTATAAACAACACCTAATGACAAGGCATGCATACGACTCTAATACGCTAAGTGGTCAAATTCTAACAAAACGTGCATACTTAAAGAACAAGGGCTTAGAATTCTATTGAGAGACCAAACAATATTATATGGAATTAAAAATAAAAACAAACATTGAGAATTCTAAGAACTTGAATACGGCTTCTTAATTAGCATGACCTTCTTTATTTATGAAGTATATTTTTGGGATTAATTGTTAAAATTCACCAAGAGAATCTATATACGACTCCCGGTGAATATTTCTATTGCGTATTGATCTTTTCAGTAGACGCGGGGGCTTTCAGTTGTCAGAGATTGTGTAAAAATTTATAAAGGGGAAAGTAAGATGATACCACTGAAATTGTTTAAAAATGTTTTCAGAGTGATTCTGAAAACGGACTAGTTCGCGCACGAGAAATTTCGATCCTATGTTTGTGTATATGGCCTCTAGAATCCATTTTAAGAACTGAACTGTCTGACCAATGATATAGCTATTCTCAGGTAACTTCTATTCTCTCTTCCCGTCTGGCGATTACACAAGTTTCGAACAACGAAATCTTAAGTGACTAGGCGTACGGATGTTTAATAGATGGTCTCATTTTTTTCTTTCACCTTTACGAACATGCGCTAATGGTCAA
>BOPP01000015.1:1904861-1928632 GCA_017312745.1 Gryllus bimaculatus | reverse complement strand
GGGAAGGGGAACTAAAATAACGGAGACGGGAATCGAGTTGTAATTGGTTTTCGTAATACCAATATGATCTGTTATATCGACATAACGCAACTAATAGAGGAACGAAAAGTCACTCGTAATAGTGGGCTTTTAGGAATTTAACAGTCCGCCTTTCGTTAAGAACAATTCAAATTATTATTATTATTATTATTATTATTATTATTATTATTAATTAAAATTACCTTGCGGACTGGATGGCCGTGATCTATCGGACACTAATAATGTATTATTAATTACTATTTCAATGTTAATTTCAATGTACTAATTCAAACATATGATTAACAGCAAACGGTGTTTGGAAACTTATATCCAAAGAAATGGTATGTCTTAATTTTTATGATTTTTTAAATGTGAAAGTTTTATTATAAAATGTCGTTTCGCACGACTTGCAAATAACGAACTTTGGTGGTTATAAACTTCAGCTATTTCCTCGGTTTAGAAACTTCAACTGCGTCGGTTATTTGCTCTTTATCGGCATAAAAACTTATAACTAGTTAATTCTCAACTACAATGTAGAAAGCCAGTTCACCAACGAACTCTCTAGCGATAGTGTATCCAGAGTCCAAAATGTAATTCAAATAACATGTCAATGTTCACAGTTCGTACAGAAGAAATATTCCAACTTACAAGGCGGAAAGTAAACTGCGAGGAAGATGTTTGAACAACTTACTTGTCGCGAGCCGAAATTAAATACTTAAACCACTTGTTAACGTTTCTTGTATGCTCGCATTTTCAGAGTAGGCTGCGTCCCCTCCGAACTACACTTCATTTTCACGACGTCACATGCTTACCCTGTTCTCCTTGCGTCCTCTTATTGTGAAGGGGCAGGGCATCGCACCTTGCTTTGGATATCTCCGCCATGAGAGGAACTATTTTTAAAGTTAATAACGATATAGCTGATATCAATTTAGATGACCAAGGCCAAAAACGATAGAGATATGATTGTTGTCTCACCGTATACTGTTTATTAACATATGAACTATACATATAATACGCCCGTTTATTCGGTTCTTGAGAACACCAAGTCAGAAGAGTTTCATAGTTTTTTGTTTTTTTTTTTTAATAGTTAAGCTATAATACAGCACGTAATTACCTGTGCCTGATAGTGCACCGATATTAATTACTATCATAATGTGTAATTGCTATTTTGTTTGAAAAAGATTTTTATTCAATATTCTTTAATAACTAACAGTTGGTTTTTTCTTTACATTGTAATGTATCAAAACAAATTGTAGGTATGTAAAAAACCATATCGGTTCTAAAAAACAACTAAATATGATATCATTGTCATGCCTATTCCAAAGACGTAGCATGGTGAAGATTTCGGAAGGGTCATCACTTCCCCTTCTGGCTCTCAGGAGGACATTAACTGTGCCTTGATCAACTCATTTGGAAAGTAGATCAAATGACGCGGGTTCCACCACGTCCCATGCCCGCGGCGCGACTTTTTTTCGCTGATGGAATCCTCCAACATAACTTCCAGTGGAAGAGTCTGAAAGGCTGTTCTGCTACGTTCGGCGGGAACATGAAACGTTGCAGCGGTTACCGCTATTAGTATCTGAAATAGTTTTGTGACAATTATTTTCGACTGCATAGTTTCTTCGTATTTTAATGCGGAATGCTCGATAGCACGAATCGTGGCACTGAAAATGAATGAACTTTCAATTCATTTTGCCTGCCATGTAGGTCACTGACATCGGTACGGTGACCTGCCCTAACCAAAAATCTGAGGGAAAGGAAAGGCTGGGAAACGAAGCCTGCGTGAAGATAATGACTGCTCATTTGAAAGTGCTCCGTGGAATTACGTATTTGGTGGAACCGAAAACTACTATCTGAGTTACAAGCCTCAGAAAATCACTTCTGATAACTATTCATTAGCGTCCGCTTGATTAACGTGGAAATTCTGTCCTCATCTCTGCTTCCTTGCAAACCAGAAGGTTTCTAAGAAAGAACCGATAAATATCGAGACAAGCAGGAGCATTCGTGAGGACCGTTTGGTCGTGATTCTGGGATGAATTGTATTCTGTTCACGTTCAGTGTCTTTAAAAGTAGCTTTATTTCTGTTCGTGGAAATGTTTTACAGTTCTGAGAAACAGTCGATGCAGTTTGAATGCCACTACAATTCGTTCTAAGTTAAGAGTAATGAGAAGATTATTCTTTCTACCTAGTCGTTTTGTTTATCTATCCAAATGTCGCCCTCTATAAGTGAATCAATCATTTCATGAACCGACACAAGGTACCGATTGAAATAACACCTTGTCCAAGGGTAATGATCTAATGAGAGTAACTGCTCTACGCTATGTTTTTAATTGTTAATTTTTCGTATTATTAGTATTAGGGATTTGTAGACTAAAAACTATACCTTTCAGAAGTATAATTTTTAAATTAATTTGTATAATTGTGTCTAAAAACTACCCAAACAATTCATTATAATTAATTAATTAGTTTTAATTTATTTTTCATGCCTATGTAAGGTAATTTGTCGTCCTACTTCAATGCTTCTTACTCCTGGCAGGGATAATCAAAGCTCGCTGAGCCTGCATCGATCATCTCATACTTTTGCTGGATATAATTAGGCTAATCATGATTACGGTAACCGGGTTAATAGATATCTAGCCCCGTCTTCCCTTTGTTTCGATTTTCAGTCTATCCGATTCATAATATATCGATGAAATCGCCCTCGAGATCCGGTTGATTCAAGAATTGAGTGCTATTTCATGGCTACAAATCAGCCACTAGGTCATATTTCATTAGAGAAAGGTGCATTTCGGTAAACTAAACATTTAACACTTCTTTGAAGCTATACGTAAAATCATCATGTTTGATAATAAAATGACTATTTTATGAATTCTTCAATTTTATAGCAAAAATGTCTGCCCTCTCAACTTTTTTCCAGTCTACAGAATTGCAAAAATGAAATAGATTAGTAGAATAAAATTAATAATTAATCACCGCATATATAATTAATCACCTAAATATAAAATCATTTAAGTTATGTTATTAATCACAAATAAAATTGTTAGTTATGTTTAAGCTACATTGCACTGAAAAGTCTTTGAGGATATTTTTCAAAGAATATTATACTAATATCCAGAAATTGTGAACATTTGTTCTATTTTACGACATGACGCATGAACAAATTTGGGAATTACTATTTGGGTAGAAATAGTCAGTGTGAATGGCACAATGTAGTCATTAATTACAATATTTTAAGCCACGGGGTCAAATCAACACACATAAGTTATCATTGTTCATTTTCGCATGTAAAGCATGTGAAATTGAATGCATCAACACAGTAGGCAAACTTCAAATCTTCACAAATAGGAAATGTTCACAAATAGTAAAATAAATGGTTCATGTTAAAATTTATCTAAAAAGATATTAGCACATTCTGCCTTAAAGTCTTTTCGAAGATTTTAAATTCATGGATTTTGAGGAATAATGAATTCTGCCTGAACATTTTGTGAAATTATAATACTTTGTTGAAACGAAGGATTTTCAGAACTTCAAAGGTCTGACGGTTTTGACAAGAAAGAGCATGAATCCAAAACAAGCAGATTATCAATTAAATAAATTTTAATGGGAGGGAGTAGAAATCATTCCGTCATGTTAAGTGACCTTTCTTTCTTTATTTCGAATTTCTCTTGAAATGCTACCAGATCGCGGAACATTTGACGAGCAATTATTCTGAACATAATTTAGTCTTAAATTCAAGTAATCTAACCTGAACGAATCTGAAAACCGTTTATTACGCCTTCTAAAAATAAATCGTTTTCATGTTTATCTTTCCCCATGTGTAATTAAACCCTAAGCGATTACTCCCGTGCTCTGTTTTTCCACTTTCGCCTTCGACATCAACCGTCCTCCGGTTCACGGAACCGCGAAGTAGTATCGAGAACGCCGACGCAAACGCCACTGAAATTACCTTAATTCTTCTCGAGGTATGGGTCACGTCTGTGCCGCAATTTACTCTCGCTTTCCTTTTTGTATAGGCAGCTAACGGAGCAAGGCTTCTGAAGAGGTTTTTGCTCATGCCGTCGCCGTTGGCCGCAGCGTTGCCCCAACCTCTGCAGCCTTAGATAGCGCCACCACAGCCACCATCTCCGCCACTGCCTTTACCTTCAACTCAGAACTGCCTCCTACTCTGCCTCTGGCTGCTTTGGATTCTACCTTGGATCTGCCTCGGAAATCTGCCTCTGAATCTGCCTCCGAATCTGCCTCCGAATCTGCCTCCGAATCTGCCTCCGAATCTGCCTCCGAATCTGCCTCCAAAACTGCCTCCAAATCTGCCTCGGAATTTGCCTTGGAATCTGCCTCTGAAACTGCCTCTGAATCTGCCTCTGATTCTACCTCGGACTCTACCTCGGGTTCTACCTCCGACTCTACCTCCGACTCTACCTCCGACTCTACCTCCGACTCTACCTTCGCCTGCGCCTTTTCATTCTCTTCCTAATTCTCCTTCTCGACTCCAAAACCGCTTCCATCTCCCCAATCGCCTCCGCCATCGGCCCTTTCGCTGCTGCCTTCGCCACCGTTTCGATGGCCGGTGTCACTGCCTCCTCCTTCAGACTGCAAACGGTTGCGCGTCCGTCGGACGACTTTCTCTGCTTCAATAACAATTGCGAGAAAAGCGCTTGAATATGCCAAAGAACCCACAAGCGCCCTTGTCCAGAAGCGAGCTTGTTTACATAAGTGAACGGACTACTTGTGTGTCTTAAATAACAATGACGTAGATGGCAACCGAGGAGAAAGAGATACTCTTTTGAGTTAGGTTCCTATTTGCAAAATGTGTTTTCCATGAATATTTATCGTAATGGTAAGAAAATACTTTTTCAACTCGTGACCAAATAAGTCGATAAGCAACGTAAGCATAATATCTTATGAATATGAACGAACGTTTTGTTGATAATATTTCATAATATTCTGTATGTGTTTTGAACTCCTTAATATGAAAATACTGTTTTGTTACACTATCTTCTCTGCTTATATAAACGTGCATTCTGTTCGTTATTTCTCATATACCAGAAAATAATGACGTATGCTTATTTTTAATTTTTGATTTAAATAAATGTTTCAATTTACTGTGTGATGTATTTAAAGTAGATCAATGCTTCGATTTTTAGGGTTACATTAATCTTAGGTATAATGTACTTCAAGAATAAAGAAAGTTGCGGAATGTTAATAAAGGTTTATTTATATTCCAAACTCGGAAGAAATTATTCTGTGATGAATGTCTTTCTTTAAATTGATTAAATAGTAAAGAATAGTACAATATTGACAAACAAAAATATTGGAGATTGATCAACTTACGTAATTGATCAAAGTTCGCTCAAAAACATTTCAAACCTTTTACGTAGCCGTCGCTTTGTTTTCATGGCACCCCTTTTACCTTCACCGTAGTTTCCCAACAAGCAAGCTGTCCAAATCAGTACTACTACCTAAACCAACCACCTCCTATTCGCGTCCGAAGTAGGCCAGCGCCTGTGACGTTCTTTATGATTGCCTTTACCACTCTCCCTTCTGGATCCACTGAATACTCGTGAAAGCAAACCGAGCAAACGCTCAACCGGCTAGTCATTCTTTGTGTTTAGCGGAGCGAATTGCGGAAGCTGCAGCACTTCACGCGGAAACTGTTAGATGGCTATCTGCGCGCGCCCGCGCCCGCTCCCGCGCCCGAGCCTCGGCCTTTTACTGTCGCGTGAGCGCCGCTCGCGAAGCGCCCGCCCCCGGGGCGAAGGGCGATTCCCGGCTGCGCGAAGGGCGGGAGGGGTGGCGCGGGTGGATGGGTTGCGAGATAAGATGAAAGCGGTGGGTGCATGCTCTCCACGGGAGGTGAGAACTCAAGAGGCGGAGTCGAGAACTTCGCCTCTGGAAGTGACGGCAACGGCTGTGAGGGAGAGGAGAGTTATCCTGGGTCTCGCGAGCGGCGATGAGGATGGAAGGGAGCAGTGGATGCACGTTACCTGGGAGGGGGTTCCTTAGGCGGAGACGGAAGGGTCGTTTTTATGAGATGGTGCGATGGTGCTGTGAGGGAATTCTCGTCTTGCGCGAGGGTCTGTAAGGGTGACGGAGTAGGGTGGAAGATGAAAACGCTTGCTGCATGCTCTCCTGGCCAGGCCTGGGGGTGAGGCCATAGGAGGCGGAAGATAATGGAAATGGAGGTTATGTCATTGAAGGAAAGGATATGTACGCACGAGGGGAGGAAGGGGGAGCAGGCGTCTGTGAGTATGTGTATAGGGGGGAAAAGCTTTTATTCGCGGCCGCAGGATGGGTGATGATCGCTGGTGTGAGTATATCATCTAAGAGTGCAAGCTGCAACGCGAGGGACTCGGAGTAGACGTAGGTGGAGCATTATCAATGGAAGTTGATTGATTTGGAAGTTGATTGCTTAGCAATTGATTAATACCTGGCGCGTCAAGCGTAAAATGTCATTTCCCGTAAATGTGGTGCATGTTTTAATCGCTGGATGTGGCAGTGATCTTCTCCCCGCTGGATGGGGAGATGCAGCGCTGACCTACGTCTGCTGGCGGAGATTTTCCCCAACCAGGTATCTCCTCCACGGTGGCACCGCCCCAGCCACGATCGGCTGTAAGCTCCCAACCGATCTCATGGCAAGTGTGGTAGTGTAGTATAGTATAGTGCATGTGAGGGTGTGTATAAATGGTGAGTGTAGGACAAGGAAGACGGAGGATCGCGCGGTTAGTGGCCCGTGTGTAAGGATACTGCTTCGATATTCGCCTGGTGTTGATCGGATATACCACGGAAAACTATGCCGAACAGCGCAGCTCGTCGCTAGAATTCTGCTCCAGACAGCGGCTTTACTCAACCTCGTCACTAGAAGTGTAGCGACGACCTCAGAGGGTCCATCCCCGTTGGGCGTGGGGCAGAAGGGCGACGGGGAGGAGCGAGATAAGATGAAAGCGATGGGTGCGTGCGGGTGGGCGGCGACGGCGGGAACATTGAAGTGGAGGAGATGGGCCACGGCAGTGAGGGATTGAGGAAGACTCCTCGGAGGGGGCGATTAAGATGGTGATGGAGGTGGTGGGTGGAGCTGCGGGTGCATACCACTTGTCAGGGTACTGGAGACGGGCGGGCAGAGATCGTGATAGACCCATTGCTGGGTCTATCGAAGTGGAGGCGGCGGCAATAAGGCTTGGGCACACTATACAGAGAAACTGAGGATGTGGACGCCATGCAGCGCCGCTAGCTTTCCTTCTCTTCGAAGTTTCGAAGTGCAAATCTGATCGGCTTGTATAAAAGATGTGGTAGATAAAACGGGTTTGAGGTGGATTTCTTTCCGGTTATCCCATGTTTTTGAAATCGGAGCCCCTCGTGGCACTTGGTCTCGTCCCTATCCCACCCCTTCATAATCTACCTATGCTTTGCGGACCATACTGGACCCTACTACTCCGTGGGACTAACACTTGGATAAGGAAGAAGGCAATTCTTAGGACAGCATAGGCTTCAGCAACCGAAGTCAGTAACCCCTTGGCTGACCAGGAGACGCCGCGTCCTGGCCACAGGAGCCGTTTCCCACTGAGGAAGGTCGCCAACAGGTAGCATTTCGCCCTGACGAAGGTCGCAGAATGGCGGCCGAAACGTTGGCACCTGTGCCTAGAACACGGCGTCTCCCGGACACTCAAGTAGTTAAAAGCAATACCTGACTTACGCCCAACACACACAAACTTACCCTGCTTTTCTTTTTTTACAATTTTACCTCCGTACGTATTTGCAAATGGGGCAGAGGCGGCGAGGCGGAGACGTGTATGCACAGGCTCATTGCGAAACGCTGCGCTTCTGCTGCGCCTTCTGTGCTGCGCGCGGCGCAGCGGCCCACGTTATGTAAATAGCGCTCCGTTTCCGTAATGCGCATGCGCGGCGCCACCCCGCGGCACCCCGCCCGGCGCATTGTGAGCCAGGCGCACTCCGTTTGCGAGCTCCGGCGGCGGCGGATCTGGAAGCGCACGGCCTCCAACGGAGAGAGCGCTGTTGACGGAGGGTGCGCTGCGGGCGGGGTCTCGGGTTCAACGCCCCGCTCCTCCGCGTTGGTACATTGACGATTGCATCCTAATGTGCATGTGTCCACTAAATTAAATGAGCGTTCATGATGATTAATTTAATGTGCATTTCATTAAAGTAATTATAATGCACATTAGGATGTGAAAGCTTTCTCGTCATATCTGGAATGAATGAATGAAAGATCTTCATGGACTGGTGATTATAAATATCTGGTATGAATGATGATGAGGCATAATGAGAGGCAGGGAAACGGGAGACCCTGGGCACTAAATCTACACTTATTTTAATTTAAACATTAAAATTAATGTTCAAATGTGTCTCTGAATGTAATATACTCTTTTTAATGTTCAAGGTAAATTAATCTTCAATAATATTATACTCTAATATATTACTCTACATTATATTTAATAACATTTCGAACACTATACTACAAAGTATGGGTGACCCATGCATTGCATGACTTGTAAGATGTTTGATTTAGTTGCTGGTAAATAATATTTCAGGTCGCCCCTGTATAAACTTCTAGGACATGCAAGTGAGTCAAAGATGCTCACTTTTTGCCAGTACACATGTGATGGAAATTTTCTGGTAACGAAATGACTCAAGTAATATATGCCCCTTTTTGGATAGCCATCGTGCGTTGGTGGTCAGGTCACGTCCTACGGCAATCAGAGAGATGTTATAGACCCGCCGAACCCTATACACCATGGGTTCCTTACCAATGAGGGGGAAATGTCAGATGTGTGACTTTCTTCTATGAAATTTATCAGCAAAGGGCGATTGGCAAATGGTAATTATCTTGAACCCATTCTAACTGCCCTCGAAGTTTAGAACAATTTTTCTCATAAACCTTGTGTTTTGTTTTCAAAATGGATTGAATAGCGGCAATTATTATTGTAGCAAGTAATTAGTATGGTGGCAAGACTTTCGTGATAAATAGCTGCTTAACCGCGATTGGAAACAGAGGTCTGTCGACTACGTCTAGTTACAAATGCGTACAATCAATGTATTCCCGAAATACGTATAAAGAATCACAAAGTAATAAATGTTTTTGAAAATCTTTAGCATTTTAAACAATTTCTAAACTATTTATTTCACATTTGCAAAATTTCCACGCGTACTCATATGTTTTCCCAATTTCCCATTACCTGTATGTTTGGACGGTTTTGATTTTCACCATGGACTTTAATTTTCTTCTCCGGAGAAATGACGGACGTCATAAATTTTGAAAAATTAATAGATATTGCTGAGAACGCGACGTACTATTTTCCGTGCGGCAGTACGATGCATATAAAATTACCTCAATTATAGTATTTTGTATGCCTCAGCCAATAGCCAGTCGCCAACGAGCCACCGCCCCGCATACTGCGTCCGAGACCCTGCCATCACTGAGGATGTTCACCGTAGTCGTTCGTGGACGAAACGTTTGGCTCTTCAACGCCAGCTGGACCGCGACCTACCAGCCCGGACGCTTTCTCTGATATTTTAATTACGTTGAATACCAAAAAGAAGAGAACAAATACGAAGCTTGTCACACAAAAGAATAGAAGAGTAGTAAAGAAAGTAGGCGAATATACTGTAAAGAGACGTAATCATCTGCATGATTAAACTAATCAAAAACGTCGCGCACAATTTTTCATGAACCTAATTGAAAGCGGTGGGTGTTTTTAATGATTAAATAAGCTTCAATACAGGTGTGTTTTCGAAGTGCGCCGCGGGGTATGACGAGCAAGGTCAAGGGTGGGGCGACGGCCGAAAGGAGGAGAACCGCCGGTGTCCCCCGCGTCGCGGTCTCATTCCTGGCGGTGGGCAGGGCGCAGGCGCGGGTGCGCAGTCGTGCAGTGTCGGGTGATGGGTCGTGATTTGCGCCCTCCGCGGCGAGCGATAAGCGGCCGCGACCACCGCTAACGAGCGCGCGCTGCGTGGGCGGCGGGGCGAGAGGGCGGGCGGAGGCGGGGCAACGCGGCGCGGCGCGCGGGTGGCCCCCTGGAGGCGGAGGCGGGGACGCAGGGGAGACGGTGGCGGAGATTAGGCACAGCGGGGCCAGGTCGGGTAGGCTGGTGGCAGTGGGCGGGGTCACGGGTGCGGAGGCGGCGGTCACGAAAGTGCTGGTGGCTGCGAAGGCCTGGCGGGGAGGTGGCGGTGGTGATAGCGGCGGGCGGGTCGGGGTGATGGCAGTGTCGGGGACGGGGCTGCGACGATGGTGGCGGCGGCGGCGGCGGCGGGGGCGGCAATGGGCGTTGGCGGCCGCGCCGCACGACGGCGTTCTAATCGCACCCAGGATCTGCGCCACCGCCTCCGCTGTCGACGCGTCCAACCACTCCCGTATTGGCCCAGAGCAGGAGATCACGCTGTTGCATATTGTTGGTATTCGTTCAAAGCTCTTTAGTGCTCTTAGAACTAGTGAAAAGACGTTTAATGTCGATGAAACATGTGATAGTTATGAAACACATTCCCTATGAGGCTGGTTTGCGTGTTTGGAAGTAAATTAATTTTCAGAAATCATAATAAAGCATACATGTTAATTGAACTATTTTGAAAGTTGAATTAAGCGATCAAGGGATTTTTGGACGCTCAGATGAAGCATCATACATGAGTAATTGTTCAAGAAGTTGCACACATATTATTATTACAAGGGAAAACTTCTTTTTAAAATATCTTACTCACTGCTTACTTGCTAGTACGACTGTCTTCTTGTATCCAAAATTATTAAAGTGTTGTGTACCTAAATACCGTGTTTTCCTCCACTAATTTACCGAATACCATCTCAAGAACTACAAACACTATATCGAAATCCAGCCTCCAACACTTCGCTCTACATTAGATTTAATGACAGAGTACGTTAATAAATTAATGCAGCGTACATTAATAAATTAATGCAGCGTACATTAGTAAATTAATGCAGCGTACATTAATAAATTAATGCAGCGTACATTAATAAATTAATGCAGCGTACATTAATAAATTAACGTACATTAAATTTAATTCCATTTCTGCCAGTGCAATAATCCAGTTCAAAAACATTGCGTAATAAGGTTCTGATACCCATTTCTCGTTTTCGCTCCTTTCTCCGCGGTTGGTTCGGCGGGACGCGCTCGCGGTGCCCGCGGAGTCGTGGGGCGAAGGCTCTCGCCGCGCGCTCAGCACCCGAGGGCGCCCGCTCAAGCCGCCGCCGCCGCCGCCGCCGCTCCCGTATGAAAGTGAAGTGAGCCGAATCGTGACGATCTCTCGCGCTCGTGTGAGCCCAACACGGCACACGAGGCGGACGGTGCACGGAGTGGACTGCGCCGCCGCGCCGATGGCGCGGCTGGAAAGGCGGCCCCGCCCCTGTCAGGTGGTTTTTTTCTCCGGACCGCGTTGTCCGTTCTACCTAACGGCGCGGGACCCACGGAAAGTTGAGGTACTCGGTCGTAAATCGGAGTTCTTTTGAAAGCTCGTATCCGGAAATTCGGATTATTCGACGTCTTTCTCGTTCTTTATTGTGGCATTTAGTTGTAACTATTGGCTTGTAGCAGCAAAATTGCGCAATACTTCATTTTTTTCTTTCAAAAAGTAGCACGCCCACTGATAAAGAACAACGAATATAAAACTCGTAAATAACTCTTTTTTTTAGCCAACTGCACATCCCATAAAGGGCAAGGGCCTCCTGTTTGAGCAGGGAATTATTAATACTTCTTTTTTATGAAGTGATAGGACGATGATGAGGAATGAAAGGATGATCATAAATACATCCATGCCCGAGGCGGGATTCGAACCCGCGATCCAAGATCAGCTCGACACTACTGCCTTAGCGATATCGGCCACCCGGATTGGCCGCAAATAACTTAACAATATATTAAATATTTTAACAAAAACAGTCTTCATGAATACTCTAATAAGAGTATGGTATATGTTTAATATATGCCATGCAAATCCGAAAAGTTGTTCCTTGTGAAAAGCAAATACTTAAGGGCTGGCGGACTCTTCCTTGAATTTGATTGATTGATTCTTGTTTCCGGCCATCTCAACTGCTACGTCCATCAGTCCCGTTAGTGAAGTGAATGTTTTGTGATGGCGGGAGTGATTTCCTTCTGGGGAGATCCGACGTCAGCCTACACGCCGGCTTGCGGGATTTCTCTCAGCAACGGGGCACCGCCCCAGCGGGGACATCTTCTAAGCTCTCAGTCTGGTTTTTCGGACGTGTGCAATAGTGTGGTGCATGAAAGTGTAAGTGACCAAGGGGAGAGGAGAGGCGAGGAAGAGGAATTGAATTAATGCTTTATTTTACGTGGCGAGACTCAGGCCATGATTCATGCTCTTCCGTCTGACCACGCAAATTTTGCTACGCTCCTTTCACCAACAAGCGGAGAAAAGAAGTATTTTTTGGGCGACGAATTTAGCTCAGAGACTTCATTTAGGCTCGAGGATCTTTTACATGCAGTAAATCTACGAATATGGGATAGCTGGCTTTACTTCCCCTCCAAAGAAAGGTATACAAAGAAAATTTTTCGCCCTAAAAATATACGGCTTCGATCGGGAGCCCGCGAAGTTGATTATAACAGTCCGATTCGCCAAGTGTTACACCATCTCCTCCGCAAAGGAAAGAAAAATCGTGCGCGATCCGTGTTGTCAGTTTGTTGAAGTGCCCAGGAGTTAGCTGCCCGTTTGCTGGTACTGGTCGCAGAACCATGGAAATCTTGCAGACAAGAGCGCCCAACCGCTAGATTTCTCCTCCACACAGCGACTGATTTCGATTGAGCTATCTAGCTCGTGTCGAAAGCCTGCCACCGTCGGGACTCGAACCCTAGGACGTCCCGGTTAGTATCGCTCCAGACACACATCTGCAATGCTGGCTATGAGCAAAACTCACCCAGTGCCTCTTGCTTTGGAGACTTGCCTTCACTTGACGTCAGCTGTACCATAGGCCGAGTCGCAATTAGTACGAGAATTCAGTCGATACGCGCGACATAAAAATTGGTGGAATAACACAATTAAATATTTGAATTTTTGAGTCGAAATCAAACTCTTTCATAGCTTTTGTAGTTTTTTCGAGTTCCTGGATAGGTAACGTAAATATAGACTCTATTACGGCCAGAGTCTGTGTAGTATTATATCAATTTCTGTATGCATTTTAAATTAAAAATAATTTTGAATGCACGAAATATATTTTACATAGAGTTGAAATGTTTGTATCAGCCTCATTATAGGGCCTTGATATTTTCGTATCGCTAGTGGTTATTTTTACTTGATCCATCACTCTGAACTCAATAGATGATGACCACAAATTATTTTGCGTATGAAAACATGCCATTAATCTTGTTTCGCTTCAGAACTATTAATTTCGTGTAACGAATTTGGGACATCATTTCACGATCTTTCATTAGAGGGTAGACCTAAGAATTTTCTATATCTTCTTGCACTCGTATTCATTGACTTGTTTTTCTAACCCATTCATCATTTCTGAATCTCATAATATTTGAAAAATTAGAATGAGAGAAATGTTGATTTAGTCACGTTAGAAACTCTTTTAGTTAGTTGGTATGCTGACACAGATCTGAGCTCTAAGATGCAGGAAAGCCTTTTGTAGGTTACGGAGCACAAAATAATTATGTAATGCGGTCTTCTGATTTGAATAATAATAATAATAATAATAATAATAATAATGATGATGATGATGATGATGATGATGATGATGATGATGATGATGATGATGATGATGATGATGACGATGATGATGATAATAATAATGATAATAATAATAACAAAGAATTAACCACCTTTTATCATTGCATAGTGAAAAACAGTGAACAATTAAGAATTACAAAGAGATATTGGTAGAATTGAGGTAGAATTGTTGATTTATTATTGGAAGCTACATCGGCCTTAAAGTTATTGAATTGTACAGTTTAATTTTGGAGAATATATTTAATTTATTATTAATATTTATTACTAATGTAAGATTAGCGCATAATTAAATCTGTAAATAATTAAATCTGCAAAAATTTGAATTATTAATGTCTTTGTTAGAGACAAGATAGAAAATATATCATAATTATTGATTATATTTTTCTTGAATCTGTTAATTGAAACAGGAAACTCTTTGGATTCTGAAGTATCGAATCAAAAACAGTGCATTTGGTTCCGATTTCAACAGGTTTTAGTTCCCTACACAAGAGGAAGTAATGTAATCTGCAAATAAATTAACGTATCATTATCGGTGTTAAAATAATCGTATCTCATTTCCAATTTGAGGCTGATAATATATTTCTGTTCTTCCCCTATTTATATTGATTCTGGATCAATTACTTGAAATGGGAAACTCTTTCGGTTCTGAAACATGCAACCAAAAAGCCGACTAGCTAGTTTTGATTCTAGACTAATGGGAGAAACGGAATATGCTAGTCAATTTGGACTTTTGTCGAAGTTAAAAATCATTAATTGTGAATAAGCCTTTAATAGAAGTAAAACAAATACTGTACTTACGCGAGTCTAATGCACCATCGAATCTAATCTCGTCCTATATTTGAAACTTACAAATACGAAAAAAAGCGTTTGTTTCGAATGTAATGCGCGTCAATTACAGAATAATAAGTATGGTATTTGATTTAAATTTATGTAATGATCATAAGACTGTCTTTTCTATTTGTCCTGAATATCGTAATTGAAACCCCACAATAATAGGCCAACCATAAAAGAAACCAAGTTGAATTTGTTAACTCCAGCAACGCAATGTGATGTAATAAACGAAACAATTGAAGATACTGGCGTTCTACTGAACGGTTTCGTACTTGAACCTAACGAACCATCAAACATAATGCATACCATGATTTTGAATACTACTACATTTGGTCAAAAAAGAAACGCATTAGATTCGAGTAAATACGGTATTAATAAAAATAGCATTCGGTTCTGAAATGTCGAACCAAAAAGCCAGATAGCCGGTTCCGGTTCAAACCGGTTCGAGCGCCCTCGCCAAGCAAATAAGCTCATCAGGCTGGCTGCGGCCCCTTCGCACGCGTGCCGTCGCACAAAGCCGCTTCTTGCTCCTTTTGCAGCTCACTGGGTCACGTGGAGATCTATCGCTATTGTTTTAGGTAACTTATTGCCTCCGTGATGTTACTTTGCCCATCACGGGAAAGCACCGTTAAACTATCTCGTATTTGAGCAAATGAATCGAGTAGTGTACCCTCACTCCGCCTTGCCCTATCATAACAGCCATTGTTTTAAGTCTAAAAGTAACTTACGTATTTTTTTTGTACGGTTTGAGCGGATGGAGTATCTTAAAGTTCCTTTTGTTTCGCTCGACACTTCTTTTTTTTTTAACATAACTCGTTAACGGTTTTCTTGGGAAAGTTTTCATTCCAGGGAGGAACGTTGATGCACGTTGTAAGATGAACTTCGCAGAAAATAAGTGACAATGGGGAGACCTCAATGGAACATAATTAAATCTGAAAGTGTAACACGTACTTAGAAGGCCTTGAAATGAGAAAATAATTTTTGCCTTAAGAATGAAATTAAAATTAAATTATCAATGAATCAATGAGTAGTCAAAAAGGAGAAATGAAGAGTTACTAATAAGTAGTGAAGGTGAAAAGTCACATTGAAGGGAGGGAAGAAATTACAAAAGATAATGTAACATCAAAACATGTATACAGTATAGGGATAATATTTACGAAATCTGATGCTGTCAGTAGCTTTTCTCTTCATCTGAAAGTCATGTGTGCATCATTTCATTAAGAATATGAATATTAGTATACTAATAAAACATAATAGTATTAAAAAACATACAAACAAATACACATATTTAAAGAGCATTATAATTTGAAACAAAAATAGCCCAAAAAAACGTTTTACCTTTCAGAGACAACCATATTGAAATATCTTTAGATATGATCTCAATTCTGAAGATAACCTTTGACAGACGGACCAAAATTGTAAAAACAATATAATGGGTTTTTATATCTTGTAAATGACCATAAATGTTTGTAACAGACAGTTATTTTGAAATTGTAGACACTCCAATTTCCCTACACTCCAATTTTATTTAAATATATTTTCATATTTCGATTTTTCTCCTCCTTTCTTTTTGATTTTGTGGGATAATTGTTCTACGATGTCTGTTATTACTTTTCCTTTATTCATTTTATCTGCTCTATAGTGATCGGTAGTTCTGTCATGACGTGGCGCAAATTCTTCTCAAACCTACAGTAATTTCGTTAATCTGATATTTTTTGCATTATACTCTTTCATTTTACATCATCAAGTTTTATATTCTAGAAACGTTTTCAACAATAAGAATCCTAGTACAAGATTTTCAATAGTGTTTATAGTTATGACTTAAACAAATTCTGAACTTAAATAACAAATTAATTAGATGGAAAGAAAATTATGAATCGCACGGAAATAAGAAACAACGAGTACAACATTTTCGACATTAATAGGTCGAATATCAGTAGATTAGTCAATAGCAATTTCTGACTTTTTTTCAAAAAGAAATAAGACACCTCAACCGAGGGGAGATCGCAAAGGAGATGATAGTAAAGGAGGCGTTCGCACATTCCGACAACATACATTTGAAGAGCCCAAAGTATCCCCGTGCCCAGAAAGTTTAAAACCCTTCTATTCTCTCGGGAAAACCTCGGGGAATTACGTGTACCAGTGGCTACGTGCCAGAAGCATTGGTGTGGGCAGACCGCGTCTCACGAACTTGTGAAGGGGCCGTATTGTATCTACAGGTGACGTGCCTGCAAAATTCGCACACGTACAGAGGGCCCGTCTGGCGGGTTAATGCTTTCGGAGCCCGCGGCGCGGCGCGGCGTGCGGCGTTCGCTTACCCTTTGGGGCGGCGCCGGAGAGGCTGACCCAGTTGCGCAGCGGGTAAACAAACGCCGCCCCGCGCGACGGCTTTTCGGCCTTACAGCACCCCCTTCATTCGCGCGTTTTAAGCCGTCGTGTGTAATTGTGCGCGGCGTTACGACCGCAAACGTCCGTCAGTGGGCCACAACGTCACGGGTGTTGCTGTTGCCACCTCGTCATCTTGGCGCGCCCTCGTTTCTTCCAGCCGAATTCTCGCCCTCTTCAGTCGAGTTCACCCGGGCGCTGGGTTTTGCTGCTTCTTCCCCCGGTCTCCGAATATCGTGGCTTCTGAGCCGACCACTGCGATTTCACCGCTTCTTCCCCGCTGTCTGAACCTCCCCGCTTCTTCTTCAACCTTTAGACCTCAACCGCTTCTTCCCCGCCCTCTGGAATTTACCGCTTCTTCTCCGCCCTCTAGATCTCAGCCACTTCTTACCCGCCCTCTGGAATTTACCGCTTCTTCTCCGCCCTCTAGACCTCAACCGCTTCTTTCTCAACCTATGAACTTCGCCACTTCTTGGCCGTCCTCTGGACCTCACCGCATCTTCCTCAACCTCACCGCTTCTTCCTCATCCTCTCCACCTTGCCGTTTCTTCCCCGGACTCTGGACCCCCCCCCCCCCGCTTCTTCTTCAACCTCCAGACCTCAATCGCTTCTTTCCCACCCTCTGTAATTCACCGCTTCTGCCTCAACCTGCACTTCCCCTCTTCTTCCTTGGCAGGCTTGGCCCCTTCTCTCCTGCCAGGCTGCTGCCTTCCAGTCCTTGCCCCTTCTTTCCCAGCCTCTGGACGCGTTCGCTTCTTCCCCCAACCTCTTCTTTTCGCTGCCTCTTCCCCAGCTTCCCCCCTTCACGGCTTCCTCCCGGATACTTCTTCCTTGTAAGTTGCGAGGTGCATTCATTCCCACCTTCTCTTCCCCTAAAGCACCCCTTGGCCATTGATGTCTCCTTGGCGCGCCCGCTCCGTCTCCGCTGTTGCTGTCGCCGCCGCCGCCGCCGCCCTGTCCTCCTCCGCAGCCATCCACATCTCCCTCAGCGCAGCCCTCTCGCTCCCTCACCGTCGCCCTCCCCCCTCCTACTCGCTTCATCGCGGCGCACCGTCGTCTTACTCAACGGCGACAAAAAAGTAGACCAGGTCGACGACGCCGTTTCCTTCTGCCAGCTTCTCTTCGCTGAATTCTCGTACGGAAGGTATGAAATTCCTTGTTCCGGATCGGGGCCGGTTATGCGTGACCAGAGGTAATAGCCCGCGCAGATGGCGACGCGGCGAGGACGACGCGCAGATGAAGCGCCGACCCAAGAGGACCGGGGCGGGGAGGAG
The DNA here is from genome assembly GCA_017312745.1 of Gryllus bimaculatus. Taxonomy (NCBI): domain Eukaryota; kingdom Metazoa; phylum Arthropoda; class Insecta; order Orthoptera; family Gryllidae; genus Gryllus; species Gryllus bimaculatus. The sequence goes on along the minus strand of BOPP01000015.1, from coordinate 1,910,420 downwards.
GGGGCTCAAATTGCAGCTTTAAATCACTCGGAGGAAATGAGTTTCTAGCTCTCGGGGGGCCTCTGTAATTACTTTGCGCTACAATAGCGGTTTTTGTTGGTAACGGACTCTCCGCAAGTCGGTGGAATTTGCATAGTATGCGAATATCTCTTAAATTCATTTCCTATAAGATACGTTTGCTGCTTCAAGCCTTTACATGATCGTCTGTATCTTTTTATGTACTGTATCCTCAAAATAAATATTTTTATTGCAATTAAATATAAAACTGGTCAACTATCTCGTAAAAAAAAACTTGGGAAGAGCGCAAGGATATTGCGTAGTTCAATATATTTTAATTCGTTTTTTTCACTCATTGGAGAACTAAAAATGCATAAAGGAGGTGGAAAGAGGGTGAAACAAACTTTGAATATTTGTAATTTTGTAATATGGTTTTTTGTAGAAATCATACAATCGTAATCGTGTAATACGATATTCTAATTGACTGTTAGATAATTTTATTTATTGACGTTTTCGGTCAGGTCATCTGCAGTGATCATCAGTCCCGTTCGTGTAGTTTATATATTATCCTGGAAGCTAGTTTGGTTCCACTTTCATTGGACATACTCCCGCCATGAATGGACATGTACGTGTATGTGTTTCTGTGTGTGTGTGTGTGAGAGAGAGAGAGAGAGAGAGAGAGAGAGAGGGTGGGGGGAGAGGGAAAGGAAGAGGAAGGGAGGAAAGAGAGGAAAGAGATAAAAAGAGAAGCTATAGAAAGAAAAGGCTCGGTCCGTGTCCCGTTTGTTTGGGAGCTGCTCCGGCTTTCGCCTAGTATGAATCGATGAAATCACAGACAATTACCTATCAGAGAAGCTGGCCGCTAGCATTCTTCTCCACACTGCGACTGATTTCAGCCTAGCTACATACGTTAAGAAATTTGGTGGCGGCAAATTTTCCCTTAAGACACCATAATTCTTATTTTATGAGCGCAAATTGATCTTTAAATTCAGCTATTGTCTTGCTTCAGTATATCAGGTATCTTAATACTATTTAAGGTGTTTCTGAAAAAAGTGCAAGCGATTAAGGAATTTGCTTTGTACAAATATTTTAACAATGTTATTATCATGTTTAAAATGACTCAATTTATTTTTTTAACATTTATTTATTGTCGCTTTTTAATTGTTTGGTTATACAGCGACCACTGTGATTTTTAACGTAGCGTAACTGCAAGGAGAACGTCTAAGGGTACATGAACACGCACAAACATCCATGTCCGGGCAGTATTCGAATCCAAGACATATCCAGCCGCGACAGCGACGGCCCTTCAGCATTAGCAGTCTCGGCTATCGAAGGCTGCTGAATTGATGGTTACTTAATTGAAAGGGACACTTGGAGAATATGCAATCCGCAACACACGCTTGGCCATGGAATGCCAGCTAAATGCTTCTTTTGTCGATCTATGTGCAAACTTTACTTGAACTCTTGGCCGCATCAGTATACGAATTCCCTACCTTTGGAATATGGTTGTGAGTAGGATTAGGACTTTATTTCGTCACGTAGGATATCTTAACGTGATGGACGGTCATTGAAATTCCAATGAGATTATTCCAAAGAACGAAGACCCACCTTCGGTAAGTCTCGCAAACGACGCTTCTCCATCCCCGCGGTGTGATTGAAATTCGTCGAACCGGAGGATAACAACTGTGATCGGAATCTCTTGGGAACCACTCTAATAGTTACTCTAATGACGCGAGTTAACTATTAGAGCCGTAAAGGAAATTCATCCACATGCGCCGTTGCGTCTGAGTGAAAAGAAAGACTGTGTCACGACCTGAGCCGAAGTGAAGATGGAGTTATTTAGCCGCGGAGAACTCGGGGTTCACCGACGCTTGTACAGGCGAAGCGGGTTACATTAACCACAGTATTTAAAGGGAGATTACGGGCGGGGGATGCGCCTCGGCTTAGTGAAAGGGCCGCGTGAGGATAATCGGCCGTGCGCCCGGCGGGCGAGCCGCGGGCCAGCGGTCGCACGGGCGGGCGCGGATGCGGGCGGAGGTCAGGTGATGGGCTGGCGGGAGAGTAGGCGGAGCGGGCAGAAGATGGGGCGGATCGGAGGTGGAACGATGATCGGATAGACGGCCGGAGGGACGGACGGCGGGCGGGTCGGCGAGCATGCGGGCGGGTGGCAGGCAAGCCGGCAGGTGGACGAAATCTAAAATAATATTAACTCTCAGAATGAGGGTCAGTTCTCAGACCTACCCTAGAATTATTTCTTGTGATATGATTGGAGTCAAATTATTATTACTTTGCATGATGAGGCCGTAAAATGGACGTATAGTATATAACAATAATTTGCGATACTTGCATTTTACAGGAATTTCAAAGATGTTGTTGAATCCTCCACTAAAGTATGGTAATTATGTGAACATAACATCAAAACAGCTGTTCTACAGTGTTTTATATTGAGCTTTCTACATATTTCTAGGCTTTACAGGCAGTCCAAACATTACCTGAAAGTAATCAAAACATTCAACAAATAGTTGTTAACTTTAGAAATAGTATAATAAAGGAATACCCAAGTAACATCCGCAGATGTCGACATTAAAACTATTTTTTCCTTTTCTCGTGACATTTTTCAGATCTCACTTTGTGGAAATGAAAATTACGCATTGAACAAAAGTATACTCGGAGTGTCGCCTAACGGACATGTGCGTCCAAATCTTCAACTATGCCGAGAGAGGTAATGTGCCAAAGAAAGAAAGGGAGAGTGAGGCAGAGATTAAGAATACGAGGGGAGAGGCGTTGGCTTGCTTCCCACCAGAGTGGACAACACGGCGCGCGAATGCCAGCCAGAAAGCGCACGGGGCAGGTACATTTCTTTATTTCACATGGTACGCGTGCGTAAACCTTTCCGCCATATTTATATGAGAGAAGGATTTTGATGAAGGTGTTTATCAAGATATTCAACGAATCGTGTTAGAGCCGCAGGGGATTGGGAGGCTGGGGAATCGAGAAACCTCGAGAAAATCTGCTGCGAACCCACTTCAGCACACATTCCATATGGGTCAACTGGGATTCGAACCCCGGTTCTAGAGATGGAAGAATTTCTATCTGATTATTCCACCGTGGGTCACCTCGTGAGGGTGGCACAGCGAGGGACGAGAGTGAGGGCGCGAGCGATAACGGAACGTCGAGCCTTTGGCTTCGCCGCGGCGCCCGTCCACGCTGCAGGCGCCAGCGCACTTGGAGAAAGTACCTTGGAAATCCACCAGTTCACGCGTTCGCAGAACACTCCGCAAAATCCCGTTGGATAATGCCCCACTGGGGAGCGAAGTGACGTAAGGAGTTTAAAGCAAACACGTTCTCTGTCCAAATGTTGAAATGAATGATCGCCAATCTTTAGCATAATGGATCAGTTATTGCCAGAGTTCATCCAATATTCCATATTTGAATACTCATGGGCGCAGGCACGTGTTACATCGACACACGTATATACGTTTTCTAGAAATAAAAGAAAGACTTCCTCATTCAACTCGTTATCTGCAGTGCAGCGTCCACTAAATTAATTCTGAGAAAACAGGTGTCTCAGAAAGTGTGAAACTACGAGTATACTATCAAAAACGTCTCACAATCCACTTGTGGTCAAATCTGCCTTTGCACCTAAGGTCTAACGATAACTGCAGTTAGTGACATGATTTCATCCATAATTGCTTCCATTACTCAATATGACTATGATCGGAAAAGCCGAAATGACCCCGAGTAAACACGTAACGGTTCATAAGTAAAGTTCGAACTATTTTTTATAGTCTGTCTTCTTGGTAGTGATTTCAGATCTGACTTGCGTTCAGATTTCGTAATGCACATTTGAGTATATATTTTTTTATCTGTAATGCTCTTTTTAAACAGTTTTCCGGTATTATTTTGCAAGCCATTTGTGATGCTCTTCGGATGCAGCTGCGACCTTGCACGTGCAGCGTTTTAATACCTTCTCCAATTATTTGTGTTTTGTTGTTTGACTTTCCACTGACACTGACCGACGTTTGGCGGAACGGATTAACAGTTCTCGTGGGCAGGCGCACCGCAAGGATCGTTCCGGCACTTATTGAACCTATTTCCAGAGCGAGCGAGTGAACCAGCGCGGCTTATTTCCGGAGAGCGGGAGGCGAAGAACTGCGCATCGCGCCGTCTTTCATTTCGCCGTCGAGCGAGTCGCTCATTCAGACGGAGCGCAGTCAAAACATTTTCGCAGCGCGCCTTCCGCCTCCGCGAGGGCAAACGGCCGGCTGTGCGCATGCGCATCCGAGAGCACGCGGCCAGTGTTTGTTGTGTGTGTGCGTCGCGAAGAGCGTTTCCCGCGTGGGCAGCCGCGCACAGTGGGTCCATCATGGGGCGAAGGGGTCAGGGCACTCTCTTTAATGTTTCAGCTTTATTTATTATTTTGTTTGTTTATTAATCTACGCATATATATATATATATGTAGAATGTAAATATATATATATATATATATATATATATATATATATATATGTATATATATATGTAGAATGTAAATATATATATATATGTATATATATATATGTAGAATGTAAATATATATATATGTATATATATATGTAGAATGTAAATATATATATGTATATATATATATGTAGAATGTAAATATATATATGTATATATATATATATATGTAGAATGTAAATATATATATGTATATATATTATGTATGTATGTATTAATTTTTTTTAAAAATGTTTTCCCTCAAAAAAGACTCCAATTTCTTTCTTTAAAATTTCTCCTCGTATCTATCAAAAGGTAAAAAGTGGATGGAAGTGGAAAGAAAAAATTGCAAAAATTCAACTTCCAAATACACTAAATTGAAGATTTTTGCCTATCAATATCTGTTCTAAAAAACCAATTTTTGAAATTTCGAGTATTTTTTGCGTAATTTGTTCTCGATTTGTGACTGCGTAATTAATGCAAATTAGAAAACAACAAAAACATTTTCTGAAAATCCTCTCCAACTTTTTTGCCATTGATAGACCGAGGAACGCTTAAAAGAATGACACAGTTCTCATTTCCGTCGACCTCTCAGAATTTTCGAGTATTGCAAAAGTTGGGAAAAAAATACAAGAAATATGTGCTGTTGTAGTACTTGTTATAAGTTTCTATACTCTCGTCTTTTAGTTGCAGTCCATCGGAGGTTGCAAACAAACAAACAAAAGAAAAAAAGAAGAAAAAAGATGAGACTGTCGTTTGTCCCACTGCGCTGCAATTGCGGGAGCGCGGCGTGCGTGGCGTTTGTTTTGCTGGCTGTCGTCTTCGCGGAATGCGCCGGGGCGCCGCGGGGCGCGTTGCTCTCGCCCGCTGTGGTCTTCGGCCCTGTCGACGGCTACGGGGGCGAGCGACCACGCACCGCGTGACGGGTGCCGGAGTTTACTCTTTGCACCGTCAGGAATTTCCGAATTACTTTCATGAAATGGACATTGAAGTAATTATTATGAACGCGTATTAAATGTGATGAAAATATGCATACAATTTATATATATATATATATATATATATATATATATATATATATAT
>BOPP01000015.1:1871316-1904847 GCA_017312745.1 Gryllus bimaculatus | reverse complement strand
TATATATATATATATATATATAATTTATATAAATATGTAATTTACTATTCAAGAGTCAAAGCTTTATGGTTATGTTTTGAATAAATAAATGAATAAATGAAATATCTTGATGGACTGGTGATTATGAGTACCAGAAATGAATGATGAGAAGCAGGGGAAACAAGAGAACCTCTACATTAAATCTACTCTCTTGTGCATTCAATTTAAAGTACAAATATATTAAACACCTTTTAATTTACAAGGTTACGTTAAGTTCCATGTACAATACATTAATCTACATTAAATTTAATGACATTTCTGAAAGTGGAGGATAATCTCCTGTATGATTTGACCCATCTTCCCCCTTGGGGTGTGGAATCTTGCCTCAATGCTTTTAAACTACACCACTCCTATAAAAGTCCAGAATACCTCACCTCGTGTGGCGAGGTCAACCACGCTGCTAATTATCCAAGACTGCAGACCATAGGCGCGCGCAGAGGGGGGGGGGTGCAAGGAGGCCGTGGGCCTCCTGAAAATTTTGAAAGGAGACCGTACCTAATATAATATTTTATTTCCGCAAATATGTTCAATCCGGTGTTTTCCCCATTATTTAAGCTGGCAATTGGCGAATTGATTCACATCACTTAGTGAAGGTGCACTCCAACTAACAAGCAAACCTGAAAATGGTACAATATGTATCAATTGCATTTATTAATTGTGTAATTAAATTTAAAATTTCATTCTCCCTGTAGTAGTTTTTATTTACTTATTAGTTAATTTTTAGTGTTAATTGAATGATTTATTGGGAATTGGACCCAGAAGGGCTCAAAAACGTTTTAGTATTTACATGCCTATTCGGACATCCCTCGAGATTGCGTCGCAAATCGTCCGTCATTCTGCCATTCGTAATTCGTACACGTAATACGTGGTGTAAATCGAAAATTATTGTATTGGTGTGGTGTGCCAGGGGCACTTTCGAGCTCTACGGGTCCTTACACCTTTCAATGTCAAGTTTTTTTTTCCTACTGTTCTTTTGTGTCATTTTTGTGCAAGTTACAACGATCCAAACGCTTTGGTCTGCCACCCGTTCGTTGGCATATTGCAAGTTTAACGGGGGGACGACCAAATAAAATATTCTACGTTTTGTTGGTAAGCGGTAAACCAAGAGCAAATTATAGTTGATGTAAACAAAGTAAGAATAATGATTTGTCACAAGGCTGACAGCATAGGGAGTTCAGTTCATGTCGGAAAACTCTGAAAAATGTGGTCATGTGGTGCACCAAAAAGGCAACTTTCTACTTTGAGTTCTTGTTGAAGTACATTAAGACCTATTTGTTTACCACGCCCCTATCTGCTTATCTATTATCTGAAAAAATAATCAATCAATCTTCCTCGCATTATATGACCCAACCTGTTGCCCATCCTTTTATTCCATTATATGCAAATTTCTTCAGCAAATTTTCCCTCACTTTAGTCTGACTACTTTACTTTTTTCTTTTTTCGCCTAACGTATCTCGTCAACGGTAATTCCATGTACAATATATGGAATTTATATTGCATTACTGTTCCCATACGTCTTCTTGATATTCATGGAGCGAGGGTTTTGATATTTTATGTTCATCGAATCTTTTCGCACATTTTCTGACGTGCTGAAGTTTCCTCTAAGCGTTGTGGAAAATTTTCCTCCTCCCTACTCGCCGAAGTGGGTTCTTGTTTTTTCATGGGGAGGTTAAGAGAATAGACCATGAACGACTTGGTTGTTCGCTGGAAACAATAAAGGTTTCTTGCCGTGCAACGCCTTCGAGGCCACTCATGACACATTGGTCCTAATTGAGTTAGCCTCTTAACAGGGCCGCGGCACGAATCCTTCCCCTAGCCGTCGAAATGTCTGCCGCACGCACCTCTGATTATATTCGAATCAAGGTAGGCCTACGTCTCATTAATCGTCTTCGTTTTCGTACGTATTGTTAAAAACAAGTGCTTCGATGACATTTTTTGTAATGAAAATGTTATATTGCTACCAAAGTCGCAGAACATATACTATAAAATTACTTTTGCAATTTTCGAAAATTTGAGGTGTTATTGAAAATCGAATCTGCGAAATATGTATAAGTATACTTTTCTCAGTACGAAAAAAGGGAGAGGAACAAAGAGAAAGAAAAAAGAAAGAAAAAATATTGAAGGCATTTTTGAGAAATTTTTGAAAATCCGTTTGAATTTTTAGGCGCTTCAACATGAACCACCAAGGATTATCAGTTGGTGAACAGTCATTTGGTGAAAATCTTGTTTTAGAATTAGGCGCTAATTATGTGATCCGCTAGACAAAAAGTCAGAAGGAGCTAGAAATGAAGTCACCTCGAGGTAAACTTCTTTTTCGATATAAAGGCTCCCTCGGAAAGCGAATTCTGTCTTAAACATGTACTCGAGAAAAAAATATTTAATATAAAGAAGCAAGAAAACCATTTTTTCGATATCGAGGAGCCAAGAACGTTATTTTCTGTTGCAAAATCGACTTCGTTACGTCGTAGTAAATGAGCAAGAAAAACAGAATATTTCTATCTACTCTTGTCTCCAAAATTCATTTACAGAAGTCAATAAACAACTGGCAGGTAGCCCCTTAAGCTGGAGCTAGTTAATACTCAGGAGCTGTTCATTACTCATCCAATTATTCAGTTCGGATTCAGTTGTGTAGGAATCGGAACACTTCGCCCTGCAAGCGTTATTATCGGCGTTTTCACAGTATTTCTTATGATGAGAGTTTTTGTATTCCGGTTGTGAAAATTCGAATTGTATAGAAAATATACGTTTTCGGACACTTTCTAAACGTTCGTCAGACACTCTTCAAACGTTCTTCGACAACATCAATTTTCTCTCGCACAGGTTAAATATAATAATGGTATCTTGATAATAATTCTAGGTATGATAAAATTTGGGTCGAGTTTGTGTCATCGTGTTTGTTAAAACAATACTTACCATACAATATCTGAGTGGAAAAGTACTCTCTGTTAGTCTCCAGTGTTTCTTTTTACGTGTCCTTAATTATAGGAATGCCTTATATATATAATAAGTATACTGTACCGATCTTTCAAAATTGAAATGATGTAATCAACCATCAACCTGATTTTTTTCCAGTAAGGAAGTAGTGTGAAAAGTGTTTATTTCCTGCGATGGCATTTCCTCATTGAAGCTCCAATGGTGATGCACTACCGCTTTCCTCTTTAAAAAGTACCTTAACCAACTACGCATCTGCGTTCTCGTACATGTCCGGAAAGCTTCAACGCCGTTCTGTTGTTTTTATTCGCCAGGCTTCGTCAGCGGCGTGCGTGCGGACGCAAACGCCGTCGGTTTTCCGGTTTTAGCCCCGGTGCGCGTCGCGTGGGCGTTGCGTTGCTGTTTACCTTGCTCGCCTCCCCTCCCATTCCCCATCTCGACGTGTGTTGCCCACAGTGAGTCACAGTTCGACGCGGTAGAGCGACGGCTGCACGCTCTCCAAACACTGCCGCCGCCACCGCCACCCGCACCGCACCCGCCACCGCACCGCACCGCGCCGCCGCGCCGGTCCGCGCCACCGCCGCCCGCGTGGCCGTCGTGTGCGCCGTTCGTTCGCGCGTGACACGCATACAAACAGTTTCCAGCAAAATGTTGGACACAGCGCCACGACAAAGGAGACGTGACTCATTAGTTTTTGCGTTGCCAGCGTGGTGCGTGTACGTCGTTATTGTCACCGCGCCGTCACCTCGAGCCCCCGGCTCTGACCGAGCGCTTCCGCTTACCGGAAGCACGACGTGTGCGAGGTGAACCCCTGGGTCAAGCGGTCACTGTGTGTGTGTGTATGTGTGTGTGCGTGTATGCGCGCAACTGTTTAAAGAACGTGGTGTTTGGGGGAGGTAAATTAATAATTAAAATCGAAACCTACGCACTTAAAATGTCGGCAGTTTCTTGGGTTAGGACGTATGAGACAATAACTGAAAAACTTGAAATCTGATGTATCCTATAGTTCTGTTCCACATTGTAGCAAAAATTGAAGTAACGCCATCCACTCTACTCTCAGATTTCCAGTTGTATTAAATTTTAGCTACAGATGTCTGAGAAATAGTGAAGTCAGTTACAGTTTCCTTATGGTTAAAGTCAGGTACTTTGTTACTTTTATACTTATAACTCAGGCTCAGTTTGACGTGGTCTATGTGCTCCCAAACTTCTCCATTTCTCTTCATTTATTTTTGCTTTATTCTATTTTGCACCTTTACTCTTTGTAGACAAATTTAGTTTCCATTCTTTTGCATTTGCTTTGTCTCTAAGCAAATGCTATTGAAAATGTATGTAATAAATGTAGCATGTTATATGTAGTTCAACATAGAAACGGCACCGATTTTTACATATTTCTTCCCATTTTCTATTTTCACCACATAATTTACTTATATCTATTTCATTTTATGTTGAGCAATTTTTGAAATACGTTTTTTTATCTTTATCTTATTACAGTTTCTTAGATGTTGCATTTGCAGGAGCAATATTCACATCCTCAAAGCTTGCAAGGCAACACGATACTCATTTATCGTGTACGAAATTTGAAACAACTTTCGATACTAGTAAAAGGAAAATGAGTGTCGAAACACGCACTGCAGTCGTTAAAGTCCCGTTGCACAGACAAGCTAACAAACAAAAAAAGGCCTGCTTCCTAAACATATTGCAGGGCACAAAAAGGCGAACGCCTTATTCTCGCCCATCCATTAGCATATTTGTTCTTCGGGAGCTCTATATTTATTTACGGAATGCTCCTGTCCCTAGCGGGATATTTCGCCGGGCTTTCGCAATGGGCGCGCGATGATCGCTGGCAGCCGGTGCGCGCGTCGCCGCGAGGCGTGAGCGGGGAGGGGAAGGAGCGGCGGTGGCGGTGGTGGCAATGGGGGCAGCGCTTCTGGCGGGGGCAGTGATAATGTGTAGGGTGTGGCGGTTGCGTCGGAGCAGAGACCCTCGCGGTGGAAGTGGCGGTAGCAATGGGCATTGCGCTGGCGAAAGCGGTTGCAGCAGCAGTGGTGGTGGTGGTGGTGGTAACGGCGTCGTGTGATAGAACAGCGGGAGGCAGTAGTTCGATGTTGAGCCGGCGGCAAGAAGGCAGGTGGATTCGGAGAGCGGGTGGGGTGTGGGTGGGGTGGAAGAGACGTGTTACGTCGAGGACGAGGAAGTGGAATACACAGGAGTCGTGGACTCGGGGGAAGGGCAATGTGTGGGCAATACTTTGGCCCGTTGCTCGTCTCTCCTAAGAGAGGATTAAAATGCACGGGAGGCCGATGACCTTCAATTGATTGATTAGGGGTTCTGGACTGCTAAGGTTATTAGCTCCGTAAGTGTAGTGCATGTGTTGACCTTCAAAAATCTGTTTGCAAGTGATATAGATTTTCCATTTAATCATATTGAAATAGATATTCTATTAGAAATTGATAAAAATCCATTGTGCAATGATATTAAATATAGAATTGGCCATGTATGTTTAAGTTTGAGTTCAAGAAATAGCAATACAAATATATAATTAATTATTTTTTTCGGAGTATAATGCATCTCTTGCTCTTCCTTAGACTGAAAGTGTGTTCGTACATTCGCGTGTGACTACGCCCCTCCCCTCGCTCTCCGCCGTCTACCTCATTTCTCCCACCGCGGCGCTTGGATCCGGTCGCCCACGAGGTCGAAGTTTCCTTTCATCCCACCCACGCCCAGGCTCGCCTCCGCCTGAATAGAAATGGCTGATTGACCGCTGGAGGTGCAGGTGCTTCTCGTCTGCATTGATCATAAAGGCGAGATGGAACTGTAGGCGTTGGGAACATAATGGTGGTGGTAGTAACCACGTACGCTGCGTGGGGGGTGCTACCAGACAAAGAGCTCTTTACGATTTAAAGGCTGGGAGAGCAACGGATGACATTTCGCCGAGTGTGCGTGCTGTTAGGGGAAGTGCGCCCTGGGGATAAGTGGTGGTCTGTCTGGCTTACTGTTACCCCATCTGTCTGTTTGTTGCCAAACAGCAATCAATGCGGTCAGACTATAGTGCTAATTTCAATAGCTTGCCCCATATTTCCAAGTTAATGAACTGTAAAGTCGCGCACGTACTCTAATGAGCGTTTTCCCTTTAATATACCGAAGTAACGTGCGCTGCCTTGCCTTCTACGACTCCAGCCCTTCCGCGTGAGGTCTGGATACGGAACAGGTCATTGGAACGACCTGAAAAGCTACAAGATCCAGATCTACTTTCGATCCTTCTTCGTGTGGCGGCTCCTCTCTCGCCGCAACGTGTCTCGTCCACGCGCACACGGCGACCGGGGGCGGAAGCGGCGTTGCGGAACCTGCGCTGCGGAGATGCGTATCTCACGAGGCGCATGCAGAGTGTCTCTTCAAACGCGTGATAAACCGCTCGAGACGCGATCGTATCGCGCGGCGCCCCAGCTCTCGCGGCACGTCTTCATCTCACGGGGGGAATTATGTGGAGATGAGGCGATTGTTCCGAAGGCACGAAGGGCTCCTGGGTGAGACGCACGGACTACTTCGAGAGCGCTCACAAGGGAGGCGGTTGGGATCAAATGAGTTCGGGTGTAAATTACAGTATCCGGCGTTGTGGACGAAATCGAGAGTATTGAGAGGGAGTAGTCTAGGTTCCATGTGTTTTCAAGAACGGAAAACAAATGACAGATATACTCCGCTCGTTCGTTACAGCTTGCGCCTCTTCTTACGTGCAAAGCAGCTGTTTCACATTGCATTTCCCTAAGAAACGTGAAATGTCGCGCATCATTATTTACACCCGAACTCATCTAATGACAAAAGCGGACGGAAGTGACGCAGAAGTTAATTACTAAATCATATGAGTTTTGAGGATGCTGATTGCAAATATTATTTTAAAACGAGGAAAATCAACGAGGTGGATTCAAAATAGCAATCTAACATGGCGATCGAAACATTTCCTTGTATCGAGGTGACGTGGTGATTTCAAATCTCGATTATTTTCAGATGAAACGGTAGAGGATAGAAAATAAACATAAGTTTCCGTCGTACAGACCTTTCTGCACAGTTCGCTTTGTTGATTTTACTAATGTACCGTGCAGGGTCGAGTAATGTGCGTTCTTAAAAAAAATAATCATGGGATTCCAATCCGCTTCTGCAGCTAACCTTTGTTTTACTTTAGACATAATCACTTCAGCTCAAGTGAGATGAAACCTTTTATGCGTTTTGTGATATTAAAATATAACTTACATATAACAGACATATAACTTACAGAATACCATTGAATAAATGCTCCAAACGTCTAGAATATATGGAGCAGTGGGACATTTTTCGGTGCCTGTATATGCTCTGGAAATTTGTAATATTTGAAACGTTTTGTCCATGAGCATGTAGTGGGAAACGTCATATAACAAGGTTACACGTGTCTTTCCTCCTTAATTTTGGGCAACTTTTTATGCACAGATATTTGATGGGTCGTGTTCTGACAGTCTATGACAGAATTATTTTTATTTTGCTTACGGAATGAAATATCAGTGGTTAATTGCTCTTGCATATTCAGTATGAGCTTTATCTCTATTATACCTTTCTCTATTAAATGATCAGTTGAAACATTGCAAATTATTTCCTGGTACTCAGAGAGAGAATATAGCTCCTCATCAGCATAGACATAGTTATCATCATTAAAGCTAAATAGACTAGTTCACCGAAGCATTTTCATGAGCAACTCCTCAATGAAGGAAGTTAATTTCGCTGCAATGTTACATGAGTTTCAAAATAAATTATGCAAACCTGGGAAATAAGAATTCTTTGAGAGATTTTTGATCGTGCACAAGAAGCTTTTGACTCGGATTCGCAATTTATTTAATCGAACATTCCACCTCAACTCTTATTACTCAACTACAAGGCATGTGAAATTGTACTATGTGAAAACACATGCGAACGGATTCGTTGGTCGACTGTAGACACCCTGACGGTGGCTGTAGGTCAAATTCAGTCGCTGTCTGGAGGAGAATTCTAGCGGCCGGCTGCTCTGAACGACAGTTTTCCGTGGTTTCTCCTATCAATATCAGACGAATGCCGGATCAGTACTCTAATAAACGGGCTGCGCGCGACCTTTCCTTCCTCTTCCTTGTCCTGTCCTTACCCCTTACTTACACGCATTTACACTTACAGGCACCACACATGCCGGGAGACCGGTCGGGAACTTGTAGATTGTCGGGGTTGGGGCGGTGCCCCGCTAGTGGGAGATACCTTGTTGGGGAAACCCTGCTCGCTAACGGTAGGTCGGTGACGGATGTGACCGTCGAACGGGGAAAGCTCCAGAGGGGAAACATGCACTACACTTATGGGTCTAATAACCTTTGCCGTTGATACCCCCGTTGAATTATTTATTCAATCAATCAATACAGAATGCCACGAGCATAGGGAATGCCGGGCGGGAAAGGTGAGCCTGGGAGAGTGACCACGTGCGCAGGCGACAGAGCGCTGCTGGCGTCGCGTGACGGTCGGGGCTCCCTCGGGCGCTCCCGCTCCACGCTCCGCCGCGCGACATCTAACGGGAGGCGGCGGAAGTAACAGTTGGTGGCGCCAGCTCCGCTGGAGGTCATTAGTCTGGACGGCGCGGCCGCGCAAGACGCTGGCCCGCCGCCGCCCACGCCCCCGCTTCCACCCTACCCCCACCCCACCCCACCCCACCCCGTCCCCGCTCGCCATCCTCACTACCACAGCCTCCGCCTCCACCCCTGCTCCCGCACTGCCTTTCCTTCCGCCCTCACCCACGCCTCCGCTAGAAACAACGACTGCCATCGCGCTGCCATCTCTACCGTCCAACCACAAATCCGCTCTCCTCACCGTCCCTGTCACTGCCTCCGTGGCCGTTTGCATCCCCTGTTAATCGCAACCGATCGTTAGTGGAAGTGGATAAGCACACTTCGTTCGCCTCGTGTTCGTATGCAGCGCATGACAGCCCGCGCAGTGAGATGGTTGGAAAGCATGCACACGGATTAAGTGACACCGTATTTCTCGTTCACCCTAATGATTTGCATTTCACTTCGTTTAACGTATGTAGATCAAACCATCGAAAGTTTGTGCACTGACCAATATTTTTGAATTTCTTTTAGAGATAAATGTGCGCTATCAGTTTCTTTTCTACATCCTATCGTTGTGTATTTTCTTTTTTTTTCATATTTTTTTTTATTTCCCGCCCATATTCTGTAGTGTAGGGAAGAAAAGTATTGGAATCAATCATCAATACGATGTCGAGTTTTCGGTACTATAATCCGTATTTAAGGTTCTTTCAAGCTGTAAATTAGCACACGCGTCGGAATAAGGCCTATCAGTGCTGCTCCAAGGATGGTTAAGATTGTTTCAGACGACGAAGAGATGTATAGGCAGTTCTGTACCCGAAAATTGGTATATCTGTCTTTTTCAGTGTGTGTGTGTATGCATGCATGTATGTATGTATGTATGTATGTATGCAGTATGTATGTATGTATGTATGTATGTATGTATGTATGACAGTATGTTCGCGCACAAATCTTGTCAGATAAGAAACTATTGAGTTGAAAGTTTGTAAACACGCCAGGAGTTCGTGCCATTCGAGGATAATTGAGATATTTCAATTTTTCTGTGTACCTCACGTGAAGCTCCTACATTTTATGCAACCTACATTTTAATTTTTTCTAGAAAATGGCTGCAAATTTATTCTTTTAAAATTTATGCTCTGATTGAGAAACCTGCATTTATATTCATATTAAAGTTTATAATCTCATTAAAACCTCTAAATCTCTGAAAATTGTAAAACTTCAAATATTTTTCGAACATGTCATAGCTCTAAAAAATTAATGTCAGGTATATATTTCTCGATTTAATTTATCCCTCAGTTGTAGATCTTTAAATTGTACCATGTACTTTAAAAAATTGTGAGCAGTTGTTGAATAATAACACGAATTTCAATAGGGCGTGCCTCTAGTTTCTTTTTCTCTTGACAATTTCTTGACAATGGAAGATAATTTGCTTTTAATTATATTATTTTTGATGTAAACGACGCATAAGGTTCTCATGCTGTAGAAAAACCAATCGATCTCTAATAATGAGATTCCTATAATGAAATGAAAGTAATTCAAGGCAGAAAACTCGTCTCCAAAGCCTCCAAATTTATCTTTGAAAGTCAAAAGAACGGAGTTTCACTTAACCACCCATAATACAAAATATGTGCAGTCAGAAAGTCTCATTATGAGTGTGTTATTTATGTAATGAAAGTTAATTATTTTTAGTGCATTATCACTTATTTTAAAAAAAAACTATTCTCTTTGAACGTGAAGAGGAGAAAACATCTTGGGGGAACTTGAGTGAATATAGTAAACAAGGAAACTTCTTCTTTTTTGTCTACAAAAGTGATTTTACTTATGTATTTTCTTTCTTTAGGAAGTTTCTACAGGGTAAGTTCTGTAACGGTACATAATTCTAAAAACAGAAGAATTTTGTTCGAAGAAAACAACACTTTCATTCCGTGAAATAAAAAAATGCGAGAAAACAGGCGAGTGAAAGCATACCAAAATTAACCGAGCCGTAATTTGACTTCAAGGTGTCGTGACTTTGACTTGCGTAACTGTAAGCGGCACAATGTTTACATTCATTTTTACAGGCCGCGAGAGAATATTTGAAGCGTCGCCCGCTCAAAAACAGGTCCGCGAGCGTCGGCAGCGAAAAGAGGCAGAGCTCCGCGCCGGGAGAGTAATCAGAGCAACGGGACCGCGGCTGCGACCAGCCCGCGCGATCCTCGTCGCCTCGCAGGTGCCCCGCGCTCTGCTCCGCTTCGCCAGGAGGAAGAGGACGGGCGCGCGCGGGGAAGCAAACCACAGCGCGGCGCATGCGGTGGCGGCGACGGCAGCGGCGGCGATGTTTGCGACGGCGATGTTCGCGACGGCGTTGTTTCCGACGGCGATGTTTCCGACGGCGATGTTTGCGACGGCGATGTTTGCGACGGCGATGTTTGCGACGGCGATGTTTGCGACGGCGATGTATGGCGACGGCGGAATGTTTGCGACGTGCGATGTTGCGACGGCGATGTTTGCGACGGCGATGTTTTGCGACGGGCGATTGTTGGCCGACGGCGATGTTTTACGACGGGCGATGTTTGCGACGGCGATGTTTGCGACGGCGATGTTTGCGACGGCGATGTTTGGCGACGGCGATGTTGGGACGGCGATGTTTGGCGACGGCGATGTTTGCGACGGCGATGTTTGCGAGTGGACGGCGATGTATGCGACGGCGATGTTGGCGACGGCGATGTTTGCGACGGCGAGTGTTTGCGACGGCGATGTTTGCGAACGGCCGATGTTTGCGACCGGCGATGTTTGCGACGGCGATGTTTGCGACGGCGATGTTTGCGACGGCGATGTTTTGCGACGGCGATGTTTGCGACGGCGATGTTTGCGACGGCGATGTTTGCGACGGCGATGTTTGCGACGGCGATGTTTGGCGACGGCGATGTTGGCGACGGCGATGTTTGCGACGGCGATGTTTGCGACGGCGATGTTGCGACGGCGATGTTGGCGACGGCGATGTTGGCGACGGGCGATGTTGGCGACGGCGATGTTGGCGGCGGCGATGTTGGCGGCGGCGATGTTGGCGACGGCGATGTTGGCGGGGGCTATGTTGACGGTGGTTGTGGTTATGTTGGCGGGGCGCTGTGGTCGGTGGCGCTGTGGTCGGTGGCGCTGTGGTCGGTGGCGCTGTTGACGGTGGCGCTGTTGACGGTGGCGCTGTTGACGGTGGCGCTGTTGGCGATGGCGCTGTGGTCTGTGGCGCTGTTGCGGCAGCGGTTGTGCCGGCGCTGGACAGGCAGTCGTGGCGGCGGCGGCGGCGGCGGGGGGATTTGTTGCGGTGCGACAAGTGCAGTGCGGTAGCCGCGCGGCGCCTGCGAAACACCGCAAAAAGCTCCCGCAGACTTTTGCGTTCCTCGTTCCCCCACTGCGGCTGCCGCGGCCACCACGGCCTGCAAAATACCATTGGCCGGCGCCGTGCTGCACATACATCGGGAGCGTGTGTTTTTTTACACATCCTAGTATGTTGATTGATAATAGTTAGTTGTTTTAATAAATAATTATTTCTTGGATGGCTCATGTCTAGCGCGTTTATTTTCTGTAAACAAGGGCCTGGATTCTTTCCTGGTGGGAACAAGAGACGTTTGAAGCTTCCTCAAATTATGTAGCTGAGTCAACAAATAAACTGTTGATGGGTGGTGCTGAGTAATATTTTGTTCATGCTATAAAATACATTATTCGCAGTGCCATGTGGACACGGGACTTGTCATTGTAGAGGCTGTCTAAAAGAGGTTATAAAATGTTAGCATGATGTGAGGCTCATCAAATGGCCGTAGATGCATAAGAGAGTTTCTAGTGGGATGTAACCAGCTGCCCAAATCAGTTATCTGAAGAAGGCGGAATATGCATTTAAGAAGCGTGGCTTTTGCTATTCGGTGACTTTGCAGGCGACAACCTCTGCTCTCCGACTCCAATATCCTAACGCAGGCCTTGAAGACCACATGTCTCTCAGCTCAAAATATTCTTCTACATTATATTACGTATGTAGTCGGTCCGAAACAAGCATCATCATTCATTTCAGCAGTTTTATTCTAAGGTGTAAACCGATGTGAAAACAAACCCTACCCCTATATTCAAAGAAGATAATAATGTTCATAAACAAAGGAGGAAATTAAGTTCTTACTAAATTCGTTATCTGCTCGTAACAACTTACCGTTATTTTTTCTCAGAAGGAAGGAAAACCTTTGACCCCGAACTCGTGAGAACCTTCATCCAGATAAAGAGGGAGAAGAATGCATCCAGAAATGGGAATACCTTACGTTTAAAAACAACATCACGCCAATATAAGAGTATGAACAATTTCCTGCCTAGCCACATCATATTATTGCTATTTTTAACCATTTCCTTAAATCGATAAGTCGTGCTCTAAGTTATTTTTGTCCTTTTAGTATATTTTATGCTTCCCGAGCTATTAGGTATATAATTGATCACTTGAGGCTGTTACCTCTGAGAATGAACGGCACTTTGGTAACTAGAGAAAAATGTTATGTAAATAAAAGTAACTCGTGCTATATATAATTAATTTCATGCCGTATAATAATATTATTGTTATGAAATGAACGACTGTTTTTGAATTTACAGCATTATTAACTTAATGATCACATAGAATTATAGTATTGTAATTACATCTCATTATTATTGGAATGTAGAAAGTGTAAATAATTGTTGAACAATTTATTTTGGTAATCTGTTCAGATGTTGATAGTAGCATCAAAAGTATGTATTATGGTATCATAAATTAATAAAAATATCGTTATTAATACTGTATTTTTCGGTTAAGCCTGTATGAAACTTTTCGCTGCTTCGGAATCTCTGACGTTTGTTGATTTCTTGGTCAATGATGAATGGCCCACTTAAATGTTATGAATCCGCCCACTGAAAACAAGATGGGGACTCCGCGGGGTTCGTAGTCTTTTCGTTTCACGTTCTGTTCCGGGTTTTACCTGGAACTTACAGGAAAAATCCTTCAACATTACGAATACGATTCACAACAGCTGTACTTTAGAACGAGAAGCAGTGATCGGCTACGAGCCATCAAATTAGTTGGTGCCGAAATTCTGTAGAGATTTGAACCAAAGATTCATCGGCCCCTCTTTCGGAAACAGTATCATGAAGACGGATAAACTAAAAATTATTGAAAATTTGAATTATTGTGATGGGGCATAAAATATGAATTGATGAATTATTGCACTCCCGTTGAAAATTTCCGTGTGAAGCCCGAATCAGAACAACATCCTCGAAAAAGCTCGCATGTACACTACATTTCAACCCAGTAGTCAAAAGTGGCGCAACATAATCGCCGCGAGTGTTTCTCGCCTATCCAGCAGACTCGCATCACCGGCCTCAATTCCGCGAGGGTTGAGGCGTGCCGGGTGAAGCTGTAGGTGGCCACGGCACCTGCGGTCGTTTGCGGTAGCCGCAGGCCTGCTCCGCGCCGCGCCGCGCAGGGTGAGCTACCGCCCCGCGTATCGGTTCGATTTTCCGAGGATCGGGGCGCCGCTCCGCGCCCGAGTGTCCCGTGCTCGTGACTGCCCGCTCGCCCGTTATCTCGGTCACGCCCGCCGCGGAGAGAGAGCGCGGGGGCGCCCTCCGCCTGCCTCTTTCTCCCGAGAGGCGCGTGGAACGCGGGAGCAAAAGGCGCCACGCGGCCGGCTCCGCAGCGCCGTTGACCGGGAGGTCCTCGGGTTCGAGTCCCGAGGGGAGGGTTTCAGCTACGTAGGTGGTGAATTTAACCACGGGCTGATAAATTATGGAGGTCGGCAGCTCTTTTCGGTGGTTTTCTGCGGTTTGTCCGTGCAGTACCAGGAGAATGCCGGAGTGGTTCTTTAACAAATGGGCCACGGGTCGCGTGAAAAATGTCCTTCCTCATCCATATCCCCTCCTCTTCCTTTACACAAACACGCACGCTTTTAATTACCGGCACTACACAACCACACAAGTCTGTAGACCAGACGGGGGCCTAGAGCTTGTTCCAGCTGAGGCAGTGACCTGATGGGGGGGGGGGGCGCAGGGGGGAATCCCCCGCACACCGGCGTGTAGGTCGCTGCCAGATCTCATGTTACAGCGGGATAGAAACACTCAATCTTTCGGGAATCACTACACTTGCAGAACTAACGACCTGAGTAGTTGATGCTAAATCCTCATTCACTGCCGGGTCACCAGCCTCAAGCGTCAGTTCCAGGGCTACTGGCAGTTCCTAACAGGCTTGTGGCAGTGCTCAAGAACACGGACTCTAGGTCTGGTCGTTCGGGACCCGTCTAAGACGTTTTCAGTTGTTCTTGTGCTAGTGTGATCACTTCTAGCGCCCCCCTCTATGTCTCACTTCTAAATCTTAATGATTTTCCCATCTTTTGGTCATCTTTCAAGTATTAGAATGCTATGTTAATAAAATCTTGTACGTTTTTGAGGAGCAGAGTTCTCAATTCCGCGAAAAGATGAAAACTCTTACACAGGCCCACAAGTTACTTCAGGAATGCATGTAAAGAATTGAGATTGGTTCATGAGCCATCTCGTCATGGAATGCAATGATTGAAGTGAGCTCTCTGCTGGGTAGATCCACTGAGGTACCGTGAGATAACGTGTAGGCCCAGGAAGGTCCCTCAGGGGCCTACAGATGGCAGCCGGGAGGAAGTCTGCCGAAGCGAGAGAAGCTCCGATTATAAATGAATGGTTACACCAATAATAACTGACATTTGACAAAAATTAACTATTTTACACGAAAAAGAACGAAATTTGACAATAAATTAATACTAATTACAGAGACTGGTAGCACAGGGCATTAACTGCAGTGCGTCTGACCGGGTGGTCCTTAGTTCGAGTACCGACGGCAGGATTTCCGGCTCTAGGGGTACCTACCCTTCGGGATACCTAGATCGAATTCAGCCTGACTGGAGAAAAATTCTAGCTTTCAGCTGCTCTGGTGGGTAGTTTTATTTGGTTTCTCCGATCCACACGAGGCGAATTCTGAAGCAGTACCCAACAAAAGGGCGCCGGACCGCGAGCGATCTTTCCTTCCTCTTCCTTTTCCTATTCTCACTCACAAACACCACACTATCACACATATCGAGAGACCTGTCAGGAGCTTAGACTCCGACGACTGGGGCGGTGCCCCGCCGGCTGGAGATATCTGGCTGGGGAAATCCCTGCTAGTCGGCGTATGTTAGTTCCGGATCTCGCTATCCAGGGGGGGGGGGAATCACCGCCACCTCCCGTGATGAAAACATGCACCACTCTTACCGAACTAATGAGCTTAGTAGTTGCCGCGCCCAACACCACTAATGAATCAAAAAGTTAATACTAAACGGACGTTAAATATAATTCTCAAGATTCTGTCAATGCGTGACGGGTGTCGGTCGGGGTGGATGTGCAATGCTGGTTGCGAGCGGTGCGCTGGTGCTGTGGTCTCTCCGCGCCGTTGGGGCATGGCTGTCGGCGGGCTGCATGCGCCCTCACGCAGATTTGGAATGTGCACGATGTACGACGTGTAATCTGGAGCCTCAGAACCCTCTGGAGCCAGTCGCGCTTCATGAGAGGCCTCATCGCACTGGTGTTGTTTTGGGAAGATGTGAAAGATTGTCTTTCCTGTAAAAAATTGTTTGACTTAATGGGTTTATACCGTTGTTTATCCCGTTCTGACTCTTAACCACATTTATGGTTAGTTAAAGGTCAACGTTTTACATTAAACTCTTTAGATATTTATCTAGAATAATTTCAGACTAGTTTCGTGCAATAAACGAGGCGGAGAAAGAGAGAGACAGATAGACAGAGAAAGAAGATAGAGAGAGTTAAAGAGACATTGACCAAGGAGGTAGAAACATGGTCTACAAATGTAGCTGGAGAGGATGTATACATCATAGGAGATCCGGCTGGGTCATTTTGCGTTTCGGAGAGCTTACTTAGGCGGAGAAAGTTGAAGGTCGGGAATCCTCGTGACTTTCTGTTGTATTCCCCTGCTGCGCCGCGCATCGCATTGTTCCTCGTGATTAATAGTGCGCCTCTTACTTCAGCTGTAATCGAGAGGGTACACTCTCACTATGTGCCTTACACATAATTTATCAATTAATCGATTCTTCGCTTTAGACTTACGAGTGTAATCATCGTTCCTCGAGGGCACGACGGTTTTTTTTTTTTAATTCTCTTAGCCTTCCGCCCACTCTTATGATCACACCTACGCGCCCTGAACCTTTGCTGCTTTTTCTCCGCCCAACAATTCATTACCGATCATCCGATATCAATTATCTCTGGCTCGCTGTCCACTTCGTTTTCCAGCCCCCTTCGCAGCTGCACCCAACCGAATTTGCCACTTGTCTCCTGCCACTGTTGGACGCCGTCCGCTTTTAGTTTGTTTTGGTGGTGGGCCGCCATTGTCCGCTGGATGTCCAACCGCCCAGCGCCCCGTGCTGCCGTTGAAGCGTCCGCTGCGGGCGGTTCGTTTCCGAGGGCGATGGATCGCTGCGATGAGATAACTTTGTCGCTTCACCTGACTGCCCGCAGACCGCGCCGCGCCGCCGCCTCCATACCAACCTCCTGTTCAGCGACGCGCTTCCTCGCCACGGGCATCGTCTCAACCCTCATCCCCACACTTTGCTCGCGCTATCGCTATTAACCGTCATTTGTTCATCCACTTTCAACATCAGTATTGGTATGCGTATTGACTTCCATTATTTGTCCGCATTATCACTGTTCATAAACGACTATCACTTTCAATATCAATTTCCATTGTTGGTAATCGTATTCACTCCCAATTTGTCCACGCCATAACTATTCAACATCACTATGAATCAATATGAATCTTCAGTATCAGTATTTGTAGTAATTCTCAACTCTGACTATTCATATAGTCACTATCGAAAATCATCTGCGATGAGTTAAAAACAGGTCGAACCCCTGAGCTTACGTTAATTAATGCTAACCATGATCCTGCATATGTGCTTTTTTATTGATTTATGTTAAGTTATGTATTTTATGCAAATATTGTTTTGGAAATATTGTAAAAAACTGACTTACTTTATTTTTTACTACTAAAAAATTAGTGAAATGTTAAGTCTAAAATATGCAATTGCATGGTTCAGTTCATTTTACATTACTAATTTCTAATTATATATCATCACGTCTATTCACGCACGTATCACTGGTGCCCTTATCAAAATTTTATAATATTTTTTATATTGTGTGTAATATGTACAATGGAGTACGTAAATGAGGAATGAATACATCTTCGGTATCAATTTTATTATCTTACATGGGTCTTTATTATCGTACTAAGTCTTGGTGTAGTGCTAAACATTTGTAGGGTAAATGGGATTACAAAATTTGAAAAATAAGAAACTGAAATCATCTGAGATGCTGCTCTCTTCATTCGAAACTTGAAACTGAAAATGCCTGAGAAGCACTAGATTTAAAAACTAAGTACATCATAAACTGGAACCAAATGTAAACATGACTTCGTAATATTATTACCAGAGAACTTGCAAATTATATTTAACAAATTGAAAAAAATAATTCATGCAACGTATTTTATGAATATTAATAATGTACAAAATGTCACACTTGTACTTGCCACCACTGAGCTGAGTTAGATTCAGAAGGACAGGTTCTTAATCTGAATATCTGCTTGCTGTTAGGGAAGCCAGAATCAATATTTGTCGTAAGATACTGTTGTAATATTTATCGGCGATCGTGCGTATGAATATTTATGAATACGCCGACCGAATTTATGAACGCACGTCGTTATGGCGTGTAGTAAAGTCGCCGAACTCGATTCTCTGAAATATTATTACATGTCCCATTCATCAGTTAATGAACAGTGGCTGGCTCTCCAACCGCGTGTGTACGAGTGTCGCACTCCCGTGAATCGAATCCTCCACTCCGAGAGTCGCAGCCCGAAGGGAATCGTCTAAAGAAAGCGAACCGTTGATCAAATATTGGAGAAGCGATTATACTAGGGCTCGGCTGGTTTCTATCCCGGTTTACATGCTTTTGCTCTTTGAGTGTAATAAAGAATATTCATTCTTTCTCTCACGTTGCCGAGCCAGATACAAATCCATATGCCTGTTTTGCCGACATCGCAAGTGGCTCGATACCGTTATAAGATATTACTGACCAAAAGAGCATTTTTTAAATTATTTTTTTGTTGCGTGAAAACGTTCTGGGTACATAAGTATTATGCGTCGACGTAACCATGATATATACCGGTTTATGAGGTTTCTGTATTTGATGAGGTTTTTGAATACATAAGTTGCATTTCTCTGTGAGGGATTATGATACCTGACACTAGTTATCTTTTTGTCGTATAAATAAGTTATAATAAATAAGTTTGTTTGATGTGACATACGTCGAAATGTGAATTTAAGTAAGCTATGAGAATTTATTATTTTTATCTTACATAGAGTGTTGATATGCTGTGTGATACATAAAAAAATATTGAGTGTTGTGCGAGATGAAATGTTCCTGATAGTTTCAGAACGGAATGACTTGAAGTTCTAGCCAACGTGGAATCTTCGTGCCATACCAAATGTTCCTACAATACTCCGGCCGTATAACTTTGGATGAATTTTACTTTCTTCTTCTTTATTGTATTTTTAAATCGTATCTGGATAACACTGCTAAACCGAATGTTAATTTAAGCATCAGAAAAAGAACAAAAGTCCATAGTTTTCCAAGTCACGGTCAAAGTCCATAGTTTTCCAAGTCAAGTACCGGAGATATTCATGTATAGATGAATGTGTTAGAGATTCTGCATTAGTCGCAATATCATTAGTAATTACAGAAATAAACAGAAGGAAAATATGTTCTGGACATCTCTTTGACAGCACTTTTCACGTATATTGTGAAGTCATTTGATAGATATAAGGAAGTTTGTAAAGATAGTATGACGTCACCTCTAGTTGAGAAATAATTTCATATTCAGTCTTTTATTTAACTCGTCTTCCATTAATATGACCACGTTGCATGAAACAATTTCTGCGAAATGTAATTCATACAAAAGTGATCTAACAGGTCTGACGTAGAAAAGGGTGTTCTTGATTTGATGAACTTGGTCCATATAGAATAAGGTCGCAGTGTTAACATCTTTTAGAAACCAAGTGTATCGAGTTCAGGGCAAGAGAAATTTCGAGCAGTTTAGAGTAACGAATGCAGCGGCAACTCATCACATTTATTGGAGCATACATATCATTCCCTCATCAACGTGTCATTTGGCCCGCAGCCACAAGAGCAAAAGTTGCTAACGTGACGTAACACAAACAATATAATTATCTTGGAGAGGGAAATGTGACGTCTTGTTAGTCCTGATGGACATCCCCGCGAAAATTAAGCAAAGCGAAGTAATTGTGCAATGCATGTAGGTAGGTCCCGAATTTTTTCTCTCACTCGTAACAGAATACCACTGGGAATATAACTCTAAAAGTTGACATTGACCTTTGAAGTAGTTATGTGAAATTATATTAAAACTTCCTTTGGAGCTCTTCTTGGGGCAACAACTTCAGGGAAATAATTGCTTTTCGTCGGATTGCGATTTACTATATTACTACTTTTTTTTTCGAGAATAGACATACTATTAAAATTAACACTCGAACGTTAAAAATAACTTCCACGAACAATAATCTTCTTTAGCAGTTTTCAATATCTAAGATTGATACAGAGATGTTACGTAATATATAGATGTTGCTGGCATCCCTTGATAGATCGACGACAATGACGGCATTGTAAAGTGACGCAATGAAACACCATTAGAGAAACTTATTTTACTGCGCACATACTCTTCGTGATTGGTGTTTGAGTCGCGTCTCCGGACACGGGAGATGGGCCCCTCAGATAAACATCGCTGTACCTCTCTTGCGCCGGGCGGAAGACGTCTGTGCGGCGTCTGCGTCGGCGGGGGCGAGCGGGCGTCCTCACGGCCTTGGACGGCGGCGCAGCGGGGCGCCAGCCCGAGCCCCGGCGCCCTGACCCACTTCCCGGCGCCGCCGCCGCCGCCGCAGCTTACGTTTCTCCGACGCAGCCGCCGCCGCCGCCGCCGCCCCGCCGCCGCCGCCGCCGCCGCCCCGCCGCCGCCGCCGCCGCCGCCCCGCCGCCGATGTCGATCTCCAGATAAGCAGCGACGCAGCGCCAGGTAGACGCGCGCGCCCCACAGCGCCGGCCGGTGCCGCCGCGCCCTCCCCCGGGCTGCGCTTACACAACCTGTTCCACCAAATTACGCGTTTCTCTGAAAGGTCGCCCCTGTTTGCTCTGGACGCTGGGTAACGGGCGACCCCCAGCCCCTGCCCCCTCCGCCACGGGCCGCGCTCCCTTTTCACTCCGGGGCGAGCCCTCCGGAGGGCGCTCTGAGGCTCTTCCGGTCGGCCCTTTCTCGGATTTTGTCTCCTAACCATCTGTCGTCTGGTTTTATTCACCTGACGCACCGGGCAGTATTGATAGCAAGTCACGCGTTCCCACGTGGTTTACTATCCCGTCGAGAGATTTGTAGATAGAATCAACCACGGTATATATAATGCCTAATGATGATGATAATAAGTAGACACTGTGACAAAGACCTAAAAAGGCACTTTAGAGTCGTAATTTAAGCATGTACAGAATACCTTTCGGTTAGCTCAAAGAAAATGCACTCTGTGCACGGTAATATTTCATTTGTGCTGGTAAATGCATCAATACATAATTATAAATTTTAATCACTAATAATTCTAAATTTACAATTATTGCAGTAAATTCCTTCTCTATTTCTATATTAACAACGTTTTTGACAAGAAATTTTAATTTTCGACATGTTTAAAGTATTTGTTTAGACGTAATTGCATTCATGATAGAGTATGGTATAATCATAAATCATATAAGCTGATGTACATACGAAATATCCTCAAAGTACAAAGTTCATAAATATGTTCGATCCTTAGCAGGTAAACGGCGGATCATTAGCTTGTTTATTGTTACAAAAGCTCCGTCCACTGGCGCTCGTTTCCGGCAAGTTAAACCTTTGGGGCAGGGGGACCCCCATGGGAATTTTCAAACACGGGTTTCCTCACAATTGCATAAAACTGTGGATATCTGTTTACAGGAAGTCGTTAACTCTGTTTTCCACTCGAGAATATAGATGTGCTTCATTGATTACACTTTCAAAGTACTGAAACGATAAATTTCAAGTAATCTAAACACTTTCCCGATAAAACATGGTCAGTTCTGGTAACTACACATTCATTTACGAAACCACTTTTAATTATAAACATGTTCATATTTTAAGAAGCATTATGGCTTCTTGCGTTACTACTAACCTCGTTTCTTGAATACTACCTTTTTTCACTTGACGGAAAGGCATAATATAAGTTGGGTCTATTTCACATACAATGTTACTTAGGTTATTATTTATTTGATGTTTAGTTGTAAAAAACGTTTTGACGACATTTTATGACAAAATATATTACGTGAAAATAATATGCATTTGTTTTACATCAAAATCCTATTGCAATTGAAGTTTGGAATAATCAATAGTTCTATAAAGCCTCAACTACAGTTAACAAACGTTTTTGTAGGTGGAAAACTTCAACGACTGTGTAATTTCATTTGAAGTGTTACGAATATTACTTAAGTTAATGTCAATACTTAAGTTGATGTATGCTATAGCCCCAATTAATGTCTCAACTTCTCCCTTAGACACTTATATGTTTACCATCAGTACGGTACAATTGTGGAAGTTGAGATCGATGGTATGAAGAAAACGTCGGATAGAAATGATGTAGAAAGAGCGCAGTGATCCATTTTCAATTTCCTTGAAACGAAGTACGCCCTTGGAGGGAGGAGAGTTCGTGAAAAGATCAAATACCAACTGCAGACTGTTTTTTTTTTTTTTTATCTAGCAAGATCTATCATCACTCCCAATTCTTCTTAGCCGTAAATGCAAACTTCCTCTTATTCCTTTCTCGGAACTTCTACTTCCGTACACAGTCTCTGAACAGACCTGTATGGAAACTTCGGTGTGTTATATCTCAGTTCCACTGTTTGTTGTTCAGAACCAAAAAAACACTTTTTCACAGCTTGCGAAACGAGCGAACTTTTTCACAGCTTGCGAAACATCTGTCAGCGAGGTGTCCATTTCAGCTGAAAAAACGCAATGTTTGAAATGTATCTTTTCATTTTTTTTGTAAATGTACTCAACAATTAATGTCGTTTAGATAAAAAGAATGGGCAATGGTTAGAAATTTAGGTCATTTTATAAATTACCCACATTTCCCTGATCCTTTTCTTACTGGCATACTGGCTTACTGGAAGTCTGCAGTAAGTAGCGAAAACTTAAATGTGTTATACGTCACCTACTTCTCATGTCTCTTTTGATCCTCCTTGTCACTTTAAAAACAAGATGTCATCTATTGTTTCTCCCTTTTAAAGATGACATCACCAGATCCGAACTTCTATAATTTCATATTCGTTGCTTCCAAATCCTTAAGGTCTTGAGGCGCTGAACCGACGAAGGTGGCTCAGGGCATCCATCACTTGATGTGATTGCATTGCGTCTGACCGGTAGGACCTAGGGTTCGAGTCCCGGCGGTGGCCGGATTTGCGACACTGGCTGCATAGCTAGGTGTAATTCAGCCGCGCGCTGTCTGAAGGAGAATTCTAGTGGTTGGCTAAAGTTTTCCATGGTTTCTCCGATCAAGTCTAGGCGAATACATGAGCAGTATTCTTACAAACGGGACACGCACCCTGCGCGCCGTCTTCCTGTTCCTTGTCCCATCCTCATATCTCTCTCTCTCTCTCTCTCTCTCTCTCTCTCTCTCTCTCTCTCTCTCTTACTCTCTCTCCTCTCTCACCTCTCTGCTACTCACTCCTCACTCCTCGTCACTCACTCATCTCTCTCTCCCTCTTTCTCCCCCTCTCTCTTTTCTCTCCCCCTCTCTCTCTCCCTCTCTTTCTCTCTCTCTCTCTTCCCTCTCTCTCTTTCTCTCGCCTCTCTCTCTTTCTCTCCTACTCTCTCTTTCTCTCCTCTTCTCTCTTTCTCTCCCTCCCCTTTCTCTCCCTCTCTCTTTCTCTCCTCTCTCTCTCTCCTCTCTCTCCCTTCTGCCTCTCTCTCTCTCTCTCTCTCTCTTTCTCTCCCTCCTCTCTTTCTCTCCCTCTGCTCTCTTTCTCTCCCTCTCTCTCTTTTCTCTCTCTTTCTCTCCCTCTCCTCTTCTTCTCCTCTCCTCTCTTCTCTCCCTCTCTCTCTCCCTCTCTCTTTCTCTCCCTCTCTCTCTTTCTCTCCCTCGCTTTCTTTCTCTCCCTCTCTCTCTCTTTCTCTCCCTCTCTCTCTCTTTCTCCCTCTCTCTCTTTCTCTCCCTCTCTCTCTTTCTCTCCCTCTCTCTCTTTCTCTCCCTCTCTCTCTTTCTCTCCCTCTCTCTCTTTCTCTCCTCTCTCTCTTCTCTCCCTCTCTCTCTTTCTCCCTCTCTCTCTCTCTCTCTCCCTCTCTCTCTTCTCTCCCTCTCCTCTCTTCTCTCCTTCTCTCTCATTTTCTCTTCCCCTCTCCTCTCTTTCTCTCCCTCTCTCTCTCTTTCTTTCTCCCTCTCTCTTCCTCTCTCTCTCTCTCTCGCACACACACACACACACAACTTACACATATACCTTACCCACATACGCTACCCACGGGAGACCAGTCGGGAGCTTAGAGCTTGTCCGGGCTGGGGCAGTGCTCCACTGGTTGAGGATGCCTGATTGAGGAAAAACCCCGCGAGTAGACATCAGATCTCGCCATCCAGCGGGGGAAGATCACCGTTGCTTCCTCCTCCTCCTCCTCCTCCTCCTCCTCCTCCTCGATAAAAACATGCACCACACTTACGGGAGCAATGTCCTTAGCAGTTGACGCGCCCGGAAACACTAATCAATCAATCACTGAGTCGCTGAAAACGCTCTCCAACTTCATGCAGGGTGAAGAGAAGCTTCCGGCAGACGTAACGCGAGAGTGGGCGCTGGGAGTCGCGGGTTCTTTGTGCACTTGTGCGGGGCGCGGCGCGGCGCGGCGTGGCGTGGCGCGGCGCGGCGCTGTAGCGCGGGGTGGCGCCGGGTAATGGTGCCGCCTACGCGCATGTGCAGGGCTTGTAAGCGGGCGCAGTTATCGTGTTATCTGGCGAGGCGGCGGCGGCGTGTTTGTCGGGTTCGGCTCCGCGGCGTCGCACGCCCGAGCGGCGTGTAGCCCGTTCCGGAAGGACGCCGCTATAACGCACGGCGGCGGGCGCCGCGCCGGGGCCCGAGGGGCCGCGGGCGTTGGGTGACGCCGGTGGCCGGGGAATCACGGGAGCCCGCGAACTCTAGGAGCAACACAGTATCGATGTTTCTAGACATCGATGTTCGAAATTAAAACACCAATGTTAATGAATCATTGATGTTCCTAAACATCAATGTTAATGAATCATTGATGTTCCTAAACATCAATGTTGATGAATCTTTGATGTTCCTAAACATCTATGTTAATGAATCTTTGATGTTCCTAAACATCTATGTTAATGAATCATTGATGTTCCTAAACATCTATGTTAATAAAGCATCGATCCCAGACCATCGATGATATGAAACATCGATGTTTTTAAAAATGAATTAGTCACTATTGGTGCTAATTCAGTGGGATTTAATTTGAAAGTCCTCTAGTTTATTAATATTTCTAATTTAGATTTAACTGGCAAAACATAGTAAAAATCACCAGAATAATTAACAATACTTCACTAATTATTTCTGAATTATCTGATGCCATATTTTAAAAAAATACAGACTCCTTTACCGACAAAAACTCGATTTTATTTTATTTTTTTACCCTTAGTCAGTTTGATCTGAAGAATATATTAAATTTTTTGAAATTTTTTATCAATTTTTTAATGATCTTATTTCATTTCAAAAATGTGGTCCATGTAAAAACATCGCACCCATAACGTCAATGTTGCAAAAAATCGTCTTCAAAAAATCGTTGTTAAATACATCGATGATTTTATAAAGCAATGTCGATGTTTTGAAAACATCGGCATCGGTGTCGCATCCCTTGTCTGGGGAGCCAAGGGCCGCGGACGCGACGATGGCCGACGAGGCCGGGAAATAGGGACTGCCAATGCTGGAGGCGGTCGGGAGTTCTTGGGCGCAAGCTTTGTTGGCAGTCGGGAAGTCAAAGTTCGCAGGTGCTGGGGGAGACCGTAACAGGAAAATCGTTGGTGGCAATCGCGTACTTCGTTCCTAGGCGGTTGGAAATGCATCAATGCACTATTTACACATGATTTCATCCCCTTCGATCCTCAGTTCCACATTCTTCCTGTTCTGATGGCAGGCACATTTCAGTGTCAAAGGGAATATGTGAAAGATTAATTGGCGTTCCATAATATTAAGTATTGTCATCAAATTGTAAGTAATATTCGCATCATATTTCAAACCAAGAGTAGTCTTTTGAATCTGCTCCCTATAAAAATGTTTGTTAACTGTAGCTGATAACAGTTGAAGCGTTATTGAACTGTTAAATATTCGAAACTCCAATTTGGACAGTCAGGATATCAGGTACTGTATGCGCAGAGGGAAGCTGGCAACCTCGGAATCAGGGAACACAATCTCTGCTGGCTACCGGAAAACCAGAAGCTCTGGGAGAGGCAGAACCAGAAAATCAAGGACTGCAAGCCGTGAAGCGAGTGCGAAACTAAGTATCGCGTGTGCTGGAACTGTCAGCGTGCACAGAAAATAAAGATCTGCAAAATATAAAAAGTAATGAAATATTTTCCATAGGAAAAAAAATAATTACGTATATATTTTATATTTATCATTCTGTCACCCTCCTACTTTATCTTATGTATTTTCATTATTTAACATTATAAGTGGTTAGTGGATAGACGAATACAAACAAAGAAAATGCTGCTAAATGAAGTCCGAAATAGCTGTACAAACGTTTTCTCATTTGTACTTGCCCCTAGCCTTCCCATTTTATGTGAAGGGCATTTACCTCAACATCCTTTATGTTTCTCTGATCATCACAACTAAATTTCGGAAACCGGATCAGAAGATTTGTCCATGAGTAAGCAGCGCATATTACGCCATAAAAATTCTTGTCTACAAAGGCGGGCATCTAATCAAATTAATCGGTTCGTGTTACTTGGGCCATTAATTTAATATCAATGAAATTTCTTAATTTGCCGGTTCTTTTGAAGCAAATAACATTCGGCTGGTTCTGGTAATTTGGCACCGTATTAATTTCTTCAGATTGCAAGTTTTATTAGTTCTTCAAATAAGGCAGCTTTTAAGGCCGAAGTCGTCGACCTCTCTGTTCCTGATGGATTTCGCAAACCATTTAATAGCCCTCAGTGATCCAGAGTAATTTATGGTAATTGGCAGAGACTGTGTGCTTTGATTGTAGACTACAAGAGAGCAGAGAGCTGTTCTTACTCCTTTCAACAAGCGGTGAAACGTACTCGTGCTAGTTATGGCGTCCATTCGATTTTGTGATGGTTACAATAGGTTCCTGGAAGTTTTTCGTCAATTACCTCCATTTTAGTTGCTAAATCATATCTACACCATCATCAACATCTGCTCTGGTCATTGCCAAATCAAGAAAATTCGTATAATATTGTATTTGGAACAAAGATCAAAACAGAAATTCCAAATATTGATGACTCTTAGACATATACCTTGTTTCGTTTCTCGTATGTGCAATCTACTGATTACATAGCATAATTTTTTCTAAAAGTCTTTCCAAAGATTGTTTCTCTTAGAAAATTATGAGCTTTTTCGTTTACCATCTTAATACTGTTTTCAGAATATTTCAGTGTATCTCAAATCTGCGGTAAAAACAGTGAAATTGTACAAACTTCTTAAATTAATACAAAGTACGTAGTTTCAAAGAGATTTTTAGGAGCTTGTATTAAATCGGTTTCTATTTTCATAGGGACCGGAGATAAATTTCGCCAGTGCACATTAAGACCACTATAACTATACGCCAAAGTTAATGATAAGTTTTTGTGCCACGGCAAAGAGGGTTCACATAAACTATTTCTTTGCGCCCGAAAGTAACTAGAGTAACGAAAGTAACTAACAAACTAATAAAATAAAATTGGTACACATCTTCAATATGATTCATATTATATGAAAGCATTGTATTAAAGACTTATTTGATTTCTTGTGACGTCATAGCATATTCTGCAAGAACGTATGTTTCTCGCCTGATCTAATCCATTACTTATATCCGCTATCCGATCTGAAACAACTGCTTGAGCCGAACTGTTGCCGATTGCGGATCGAGACGCTTGGCTCAGTCAATTGCCTTCGCAGTTACGCTTCCCTCTCTAATAAAACTCGGCCCATCAGATGTGGCCCTTCTGTAGAATGGAAAAAATACTCCTGCCTATTCTATAATACATTATTCTGTGGTTTATAAATTTTTTCGTTTATTTGTAATATTTCCGAGAATAATGAAAATATTTTAAAGGCTATTTTACGTTCCCCACACACATGGTTTTAAATATTTTACGCACTCCATTGGGGAAAATAAACAGAACGTAAACTGTTGGAAACCTCGCCTTTGCCATCCTCCCCTACGTTACGACCGTGTGTTTGAGCAGATAAAAGAAAATCGCATTTTGGGGGAATTTCTCAGAATATAAATAGTTGTGGAGCGCTCTCTATCTGGTGGCCAAGCGTTGGCGACCTCGGCAACTCGCGGTTAGGTGGCCAGGCCGCCCCAGTTTCCACGGCCGATTCCGCCCAGCTGCGCATGCGCGGAGACTCAGATGGCCTGCGACATCTCTGGTCTGCGAGAATATACCGTTACGAAACAGACGCAAAGCGTCTCGGAGCTTCTGATAAGGCCAAATGTACGGTAAGTAGTTTGCAATTTGTAGTAGTACGTAGTTTACAATCGACTAAGAGTAAGCAATTTGCCCTAGATGTCTTGCAATTGTATTCGGATCGATGCAGAAAATTGAGAGAAAAGGAAATTCGAGAGAAGTCGAATTCTTCGATGTAGGAATTTTTAAATATGGCCTTCTTTAATAAATTTTATTTAGTATAAAGAGAAACCACAGTTTCTCAATGTCGAAGGTACTGGAATTTATGAAATTGTCCACATTTCGTTAATAGTGAAAATATCTGTTAATAAATTGATGAAATGGAAATTATCATGAAGTGAGCAGTCACTATTATTACGTTAGATAGATTTAGAAACTAATATTTCGTTTTTAATCATATTATGCATTAAGTGAGACCAAAAAAAACCTTCACAAGAAAAAGGACGTATATCATTGCAATCCCAAAATAATGCTTCGGGATTCTTTGGTTTCGAAAATTTGTATACTTAATTTATATCTGTTATTGACAACCTATTGGAGTATTATTGATTCGACCTGCATTCCTTGTGAGAACGTAAGTTGTCTTTACTAATAACTTTCTTAATATTTTCCTCCAATAACAGATAAAAACATCTGTTGCCGAAACAGGGACATGCATCAAATGATAGCAAGTATTGTTACATTGAAATTTCTCATGACAGACACGAGACTACGTTGTTAAAATAAGTGAAACCGTGACCAATGAAACTTGGATACAATATTTTCCTCCACTGAACAAACAGTTCACTTTATTCTATTTGTTGGGAAGGAATTTACAAAATACCGACAGTAAAGATCGCCATAGTAGTATCTAACAATTTAAAAAATTATAGTAATATTTCTTTTATTATTTAGAGAATCAAAGATAAAGGAGAAATAGTAACTATAATTTATTTGCTTTATTACTGTCCAAACGCCCATAAATTGTCCATTTATTTAATACACTTATACTTGATAAAAAAACGAAATCAGACTTACAAATGTAGTAGACACACACCAACCCAACGTGTATTACACAATCTTTACAGTGTTACGAGACGAAATATTTTCTATCCAATATGTACGGTTTTGTCCCTTGGCTGAAGCGTCTCCTGTTCCTCCTTCCTAGGTTGGGGCCCCAGGCAGCACCTAGTTTACTTAGAATTTCGCGTTTACACACAAGTGTCTGTCGAGTCGGGGACCGTCTGGTACAACGGTTACACATATTTCAAATCTCACAGACCATTAAATGTTTGCTTTTCAATTCCGTGAACCACAGCTGGAAAATTTTAAAACGGATAGTAGATATTTTAAAATAATGTGTAGAGAACTTCCATTTTATTAATGTGAAGTATAAAAATTAATTCAGAGATAATATGAAGGCTTGCAATAAAAAAAATGTAAGTGCCACTTTCATACTTTCGAGAAAAATGCAGTGTATGTATATTATGTTAAATCTATTGGGACATACGACTCCTGCCGTTTCTAATCACTTCGTAACACTATCAAGAAATGCGTCTGGACTTTGGCTCTTTTTTATATTACAGGGCTTGATTATTCTGGTAAAAACGTAAATTTAAATGGCACTTACTTTTTTTAAAATTTCAAGCCTTCATTTGTTTCATTATGACTAAAAAACATAATGCTAATAATGTTAGGATTTTTTCGGTGGGGCACCGGTTGGCGGCCAGAGACAACTGTGAGGACGAGGTCACCGGCCGCCCCAACTGCAGCGCCGCGATGCGTCGCGCCGCGCGCCGCCGTGGCGCCCCACAGCGCCTATCGAACTGGTCCATCAGCGGCCTCTTCCGAGAGCTCGTCCTCCTCGCGCCTCGAGACGCGTCTCGTTTCGTGATGGCCGCCGGCCTCCTCTTTCTCCTTTTTCCGATTCCCCCCCTTAACTTCCGCGGCCTCTCGCCGCCCTGCTCCGCCCCGCCCCGTGTTAGTGCCGCCGCCGGTGGACGCCGCCCGAAACCGCCCCTGTGGGGGGGGCGTGACGCGTGGGCCCCGCCCGCCCCGGCCCCGCCCACTCTCTTTTTTTCACCCATCCCACCCACCCCACCGCGCTGGCTCGCCTCGCCTCGCCGGCCCGCCCCGCTCTGCCCTGCCCACCCCCTTGCGTCACCCCACCCCACCCCGACCCACGCCGCGACTAGTGG
Organism: Gryllus bimaculatus; assembly: GCA_017312745.1. Classification (NCBI taxonomy): domain Eukaryota; kingdom Metazoa; phylum Arthropoda; class Insecta; order Orthoptera; family Gryllidae; genus Gryllus; species Gryllus bimaculatus. The sequence continues at coordinate 1,874,334 of BOPP01000015.1, read as the reverse complement.
TTGCAAATTTCACAGAAACATCGATTCATTACCAAAACATACACATTTTTTCGATGTTGATCGACAAAAACATCGATGTTTAAGATATGATAAAACATTTCGAACATGTGAAATATTTCAAATGTTCTGGTTTTAATGTGATACATAACACGTCAATATTAGTTTAAAGTCTATTCTGCCTTAAATTTGACAGTCATCTTAATTTTCTAATCAATGTTCTGTTTAGTCAAGGTTCAAATTGCAATTTTAAGGATAGTACCACGTACGAAACAATAAAAAAGGTTAAAACACTAGAGAATAGTTGCGAATAGCAAACGGTTTGGCGCAGCCTGGGGATTGACAATAATGATAGTTGACAATGGCTGTTGATTGCGAGAAATCCTCAAATAAAATAAGATTCTAGAAATTTTATTAATATTACGAGAGTTTTTACGTTGAAAACATCGACATTTCTGGACAGATATATCGATCTGAAGGCGACATCGAAAGCAAATCATCGATGTTACAATAGGGACTTTGTGCCAGACTTGGCGTCAGCAATATCGATCTTCTGCGCATGCGCAGATGCACTAAAATGGTGCAAAACGTGAACTGCGTATCGATAGTACTTTAACGTTCGAGGTGGCACAAACTCTTTAGTTTCTATATTTCTGCTCGAAAATGTTGATGTTTAAAAAACATCGATGTTTTTTTTTCCATCCCTAGTCGCGCCGCGCCGCGCCGCTTCGCGCTGTTTGAGGTTTTTGCGCCGTGACGAAAGCGGCTTTGGCGCGGCGCGGCGTCGCAGCTGCGGATAAGATAGCGGCGTGTCTCGCCGCGTGTTTTTAATGGCTCGCGACGAGCGATGCGTAATCGTTTGGATAATTTTATGGCTTGGAGGGTGTGCTAACAGGTACCTAAGGAAAGGTGTGAGCGTCTGCGAGCAGTAATGCGTCTCGGGACATCAAACGTAGACTTCTTTTGTCGGTAGTAAAATTATCGTATCAATGAAGTGCAGGAAGCAATGAATTCCTCGGTGCGGCATAGTTGGGTGTTGATACAGCGGGGTTAGGTTGTTTTTGACATGCTGCGTAATGCACTCCTATGTCATACGAATGTTAATGTAATGTTAGACATAACAACGTAACTCTAAGTTAATTGATCTGTCATATAAGTTTATATTTGAAAGTCATCTTTTGCGTTTTTATCTTGCCTAGAATTGCTTTTCTATTGTACGTGATTTATCTTCTGTGGTTTATATTTTGAAAGTAATTATCATATCTTTCATTTTTTATTTCATTAATACTTAATTGCCAATGGGTAGAATGCTGCGACGTTCGATATGTTTTGTTTTTTTTCATGACTGAAGAGCATAAGCCTCCACTATAATAGTACACTCGTACTGCTGTATTCGTAAAAGTTCTCAAACAGCAACATTTTCAGGGAACATATAATCAAATTTTTTCCACGCCATCACATGACATCTCTTAAGTGTAGCGACCCATATGTTTACAAATGCCAACTCAGAAACCCAATAAACGTCATCGGTCCTTGGTAATGGTGAAATATATGTTCAACAGCAGACCTCGAGGCCCGAGAGGGAAAGGGAGAGGAGAGAAAGGAGGGAGCGAAGAGAGAGAGGGGGAGGAAAGGACGGAGAGAGGGAAGGAAGGAGAAAGAGAGAGGAAAAGAGGGAGAGGTAAAGAAGAAGAGGGGCTGGAGGAAAGGAGAGAGGGGGGAGAGAAAGGAACAGAGGGAGAGAGAAAGAGATGGCAACTGAGATGAAAGAGAGAGAGGGGGAGTGTAGGAGGATGGCGGAAGGGCAGGTGTGAGAGGGGGAGGGAGAGAGGGCCAAGGGCGGGAGGACAGAGCGCGTGGGCGCAGGCTCGGAATGCGCAGCGAAAGGCGCCGCTCTGCTTCCCAGCGCAGCGCCCTCCGCGCAGTCCGCGCAGACGCCCCCGCGCGGCCAGTGTTTACGCCTCACATCACGCGCGCAGCGACCTTCGCCGGTCGACGGCCGTTGTTGCTTCGCGCGGCTCCCGTTACTGCGGAGGCCGATGGCGCGCGGGAAGAATTTTATTCCAGGCTTCGCTTCCGACGTGGAACAAAGCTAGGGATTTGCACGTGATGAAATGAGCATGTAAGGATTATGTTAACATTCCTCAATTCTATACTTGTTCAAGGCAGAGCAGTATTTATTTCTTCTTCCTGGTCTAAAGCGGGATAAGGCTGCCGGAATTATACAGAACTTATAACATAGATCGGAATATTTCTCAATAATAATCTGAGCAACCGTGCGTGTAGACGTGAAATTGATAAATCGTCTAGAGGTTAACTTCTTCATATCACAGCATTAGTGTAATTATTTCATTATAGTGTTCCTCATATTGTATAACTTTCGCGCGTCAAACAAAATTAAAAGCAAAGCATTTATTCTGGATATGATTATAAATTAACTTTCTGTTTCGTTCCTTTTTACTTCAATTTAATTAAAATATCCTCCTCTAACCTTGCAAAGTATCAAGGTACTGAAAATACGAAAATACATGCCCGTGACATTGAGAGTGCGTTGTGAACCAGAAAAATAAAATCCCGAGAACACGCTTCGTGATGACCAAAACGCGAGAGCGTCTTCGCCTCCAGGAACCTGCACGCCACCGGAGCGGAGAGAGGGCGGAGGGAGGGGAGGTGCCGCAACCAGCTCTCGGCGGGGCGCCCGTCTCGGCGCGTCTCGGCCCGAGGAGGCGATTACGTTTGACGCCGCGGTCAGCCGCCTTCGCCTTCGCCGCCGCCGCCGCGTGCGTCGCAGCAGGCGCCGACGCGCCGGCGCTGGCGCCGCCACGTGCGCGGGAGAGAGACAGAGAGCGGGCGAGCACGCGCGCCGACGCGCCGACGCGCCGACGCGCCGACGGACACGGCGCGCACTGGGCACGAACTGCGTCAAAAGGCAGCACAGCGGTCAGACACTCTCATGTACGCACGCACGCCCACACACTCTCTTCCTCTCTCTCTCCCCCTTTCCCCCCTCACTCTCCCTCC
>BOPP01000015.1:1830027-1845045 GCA_017312745.1 Gryllus bimaculatus | reverse complement strand
AGAGTGAGTGAGCAAGAGAGTGAGTGAGCAAGAGAGTGAGTGAGCAAGAGAGTGAGTGAGCAAGAGAGAGAGGAAGGGAGAGGGAGAGGAATAAAAGGAAAGCAAAGGAGTAACGAGAGCGCGCGGAGCCAAAAGGAGCAAAGCGCGGCCACTGCGCCATCTGCACGCGTAGTTAAGTGGCGGGCGAGGCGAGGCGTCACGATTCCAATGAGGAAGCGGCCGGGAGGCGGATGCGCTTCCGAAGCGCAGCCCCGAGCGCCGCCGCCGCCGCCGCCGCCGCCGCCGCCGCCGCTAAGCGCTTCCCGCAGCCTCAACCTCAGCGCGTCCGCGAGCGCGGGCGGCGACGCTGCTGCGCTGGCGCGGCACAGGAGGCCGTGGAGGCGTGGGAGGCCGCGTGTTACGCGCGGAGCGGCCGCCAGGCAGGAAACGCGCTGTTACGGCCGCCACGCACACCACACACGCGCACACCACCGCGCACGCCACCGCGCACGTGGTAGCGCCCAGCGGCACGCGTCGTGAACCACTTGAAATGAAACATACAAGCACCAACTTCGGAGTAGCGATGCGACATCGACAAGAAACCATCGATGTTGGCAAACATCGATGTACGAAATCAAAACATCGATGTTAATAATACATCGATAAAAAACGATCGATGTTTTAAAATTGGTTTAGTAATCTTTAACTTAAAATTTGTGAGCAACAAAATTTAATTTGACAATGGCAGTTCATATTAATTTGTTATTAAAATTTAGCTGAAAAGTTATACGTCTCTCCACGTGCGAAATACAGGAAAGACGAAGGAAATACCAGGCCATCAGAATCATATCGAGCAAGGTCTGCTCGATGAAAATAGTACAAACAGATATTGGTATTATCATTTATTGTTTCTCATTTGAACTTTTACAAATTTGTGATTATGAGCATCTTTCATACACAGACAAAACATTGAATACGTAAAAACATCGAACCCAAAATATCGATGTTCAAAATACATCGGTTCAATACATCGATATTGAAAGCATCAATATTTTTATACAAACATCGGTGTGTTGAAAACATCGACATCGATGTCGCTTTACTAATTCAGACAGCCCTGAAGCAAAGATTGAGCAATGAATAGTTCCTGCGTCTGCCCGTCTCATTGTGACACCTCACGACCCTGTTCGCGAATTGCCGGCTGTCAAAAGAACGCGAGCGCTGCCCACCGCCAGCGGTCCTTTCGCGGGGGCGGGAAGGGCGCCGGGGCGCAGGCACGCGGCGGCGCGGAACGGCGCCCCGCTCGCCCGCCCCGCTCGCCCGCGAGAAAGCGCCGGATGCTCCCGTCGCCCTCCCCGCCCGCCCCGCCCCCCTCGCCCCGTTCGCTACGTTCGTCTCGCGAGCCTTAATTCTCCCCCGCAAGGGCTCCGGGGCGGCCGCACAGTGGGCTCAAATGAGCCGAAAATTCAACTGGACGAGAAAATATTTTTTTTTAAATTATTTTAGGTTGCTTTTCAACTACTAAGATCATATAGCTATAGAGACCGCTGTAAGTAACATTGGGGGTAACTGTTACGGTTACGAATAAACACAAACATCCATGCCCCGGGCGGGATTACAACCCGCGACTCTTTATAATGACGAAATATGTAGATTCCATCGAATTTTACAAGTTCATGTAGCCAACGTGATGGTATCGTCTCAACTTTGGATTCCGTAGTTTGTAAGAAAAACACTCACAAAACAGGGAGAAAATTAGTTTCAATTGGAAATTAACCTTTTCTGTGAAATTTTGTAACGTGTTTGTACCTTGGCGTACCATGCTACACTCTTTACTGAAAAGATTGTCCATTTAAAGACCAATGTTTTAGTTGCTGCAATCACTTAACAGTGTAAAAATTACAGCATTTTCAAAACTTTTTAAAAATGTGAGAAATTAGAATATTTACTGAATTGCAGTTCAATATCTCTTACCGCCGTTTACCTGATTGTCCAAAAATTATAACTTTTACCGAATTTGAATTCGGTGGTAAAGCACTAATAAATACACATATAAACAGGATATACATAAAAATAAAATAGAAAATAAAGATTTGACATTTAACTAATATGATATATAAAAACAAATTGTTAAAATATTTATTGATTAGATATTCCGACCTGAGAAATGACTTAATACAACAAAAGTAATTAAATGTGGGGTATACCCAATTTTAATTTAATATTTTTTTATTCTTTGGATCTTGGATTAAATTTGAGATCCACATCGACATTTTTACGCATCGTTTTATCATCACTGTGCTCACTGCAGCCCACTGTGCAACCGTGAGTCGTGCCGCGTCGCCTGGCCGCGAGTCCGGAGGGAGCGCCGCGGGCGGTGGGCGATGGCCGGTGGGCGGTGGGCGGTGGGAGGGTCGATTCGGGTCGCGGCGCAGGGCTGGAAAGCGGATGCGGAAACTCGCCCGCAGTCTGCGCCGCTCGCCGCGCCGCCCCCGCCCGCAGGTGGAGCCTTGGGGCACGCCGCCGCCTGAGGGCGCCGGAAGCGAAAGGATCATCGCAGTGCTTTAAAGCGTCTTCACTATCAGATTCAGATGAACAATCGGAGAATTTAGCATCTTAAACAATTGGAGTTTTTGATTGATTGTTTCCGAGTACATCTGCTAGTCATTAGTCTCTTTAGTGTAGTGAATGTTTTATCCTGGTAAGTGGCGGTGGCCCTACCGCACTAGATGGTGGGATCTTCCATCGACCTTGTATAGTGCTAAAAAAATCGCATCACCTGACGAAAATGGGCATTCTGTGTTTTCCTATTTTATTTACTCTAAAAAATTGTAAATAAATATTAGAATAAATTGGTAAGCATATATTTATGTAGATTATATGATGTTTCTGATTTCATTACCTCCATAACTCGCTATTTGAAAATCAAGAGGTGTATTTTCAGGATTATATTTCATACTACAACTGTGAAAAAGGTGACGAGGTTTTTTTACTACTGTAGTCTTCGGCTTGCGTGGATTTTCCCCTCCATGTATCTCCTCCCAGCGGAACACCACCTCAGCCGGAACAAGCTCTAAGCTCCCAACATTGGTAATGAGTTGCATGTAAATGTATGTTTAACGGGACAGCAACAGGAAGGAAATATGGTGCGCGGTCCGTGGCCCGTTTTTCAGTGTACTGCTCCGGCATTCTCCTGCTAATGATTGGAGAAACCATGGAAAACTACTGATCAGAACAGCTGGTTGCTAAAATTCTCCTTCAGGGCGTGACCGAATTTGACCTAATTAGTGTCGAAAATCCGCCTTCGGCGGGGCTCGAACCGCAGGACCTCCCGGCCAGGGTCAGCGTATCTCTGTTTAGCTCACCCGGTCTGAAAAAAATGGAGTGTTTGGCTTTACTATTTATTGCATTGTCTCTGGTCAACGTCCCAGTTCAAATCAAAAACACAGATATTAAACCATTATGTGGATTTGAAGCATACAACCTATCGTAGTCTTTCTCATAAATCTGAGTTAGTCGTAATATCTCTTGTTATTAATTAAAATCAAAAACACGTAAGGAAATCAATGTAAAAAAACTAGTTGCATTTCGAGTAATGAAGTGACACTTTTCACAATTCAACACTTTTTTTAGTGAAATGAAGATATATATTTTTTTAAAATTGAACAATGATAGTTTACAAAATCACTGTATTTGGCCGAGAAATAAACTACCCCACTCAAAATAAAAATTTTCTTCTGCAAAATGACGATTCTTTCTGAGTTTCTGTGGCGGGGCTACGAAAGAATTCTCATCAAAAAGGTTTTGTCACATCAACACATTCCACTTGCAAATGAACCCGGGTGTAAATAAAGAACAAAATGTGTTAATGTCACGTGGTTTTTACGTCACGAGAAGTCAGTGAAAATATTTCTTTTTAAATGCCACGTATAAAATGCAAACACAAAGATGACAATAATGGAATTCACTGTTGTGGAACAATGATCAAATATAACACTATTGTGACATATTCTTGTTATTTAAAACCATTTTCATTGCGATGAATAGTTTATAGCAAGCCACAGAGATCTAAATTTAAAACAGAAAAACGGAAAGCACATGACAAATGCAAATGAAGGTTAGGGGAAAAAAGATTTAAACGAACAGTGTCCGAACAGTAAAATGAATCAGATTTGTAAATTTGCTAGGTAATTCAAGTTCAAACGTCTCAGAATCTAATATTGTTTCGCAGAACGTGAGGGGTTTTCTAATTACACCATGCGTGCAACAGTACACCGACCTTGACGTTAATCTCGACAAAATCCAGTTTCTTCCCATGCCATTCAGCAGATCGTGTAGCCGAAGAACATTGGTATTCTTGTGAATACCGCTCTCTGGATTCGAAAGAGCACGACCTTCTGGGATCAGAGGTCGCGCTCCACACTGTGCGACTGCAGCGCTGGCGCCGAAGTACGTAGAAAAACCACCCAGCCTTCCCCGAGAACACGCCATTAAACCCCGGCCTTCCACAATCTCCTTCCGATCGTTCGTTATACTGGCTTTATTCAGCGCAGCAAACAAGTTTTCCGACTTTTTGTTCTCCATTCCTCCCCTCCCTATTCCATGCAACGCACAGCGTTTACAATAAGTAGAGAAGTCGTTGATGCGAGAAATATCACCGGACAAAAACTCCGCGTTGAATAGGACGAGTCCTCAACAAAGCCTGCAGCGAGAACAGAATGAGGGCTTAAAGTATTAAGCGAGTCTATGAGACTGACCACAATAGAAATTCCGGCGCATTCGGCATTCTGCGCGTGCGTGTGGAATTAATTCAAAATTCTAATTTGTTGCTTCTTGGAGTTCTTTAAAAAAAGCCGAAGTTATTTTGAGGTGCGAGTTCTAACCTAAGAGGAAAGACTTTTGGCGTGCCATAAATCTTGTCACTGTGACTTGCTGTACAAGTTTTTCTTTTATCCAACGTCGACGCGACTGGTCCATTGTATCGCGAATGGATTTGTCTTGTTTTTCGCAGGTTATGTGCATGACACTGTTTCCGACGAGGGTACTTCAAGTGTTACATATCGAGCGAGTTGTTATCCTTCTTAGTGCTTGTTTCTTTGCGAGTCTCTTGGCCTCCTTCAATTCTTTTCTGCCTTCGCCAACGAGCTCCGGGCTTCAGGAGGCAGGCGCTGGTTCTCAGCCACCACCGACAGAAACGAGGGTAGTGGACTGTGATCTCTTGTGCGGGCGCATAGGTCACCGGAGTCATGATTCTGCCCTTACCTCAGCAACGAGACTTTGTTCCACTAGAGGACTATCCTGACTGAGCGGAATGTTCCTGTGTCGTGATTTCAGTATTTTTCTTACAGAACGTGCTATTTTCGAGTGATCTCAGAAATTATAACTGTGTAAGCCTAATATATAAAACTCGATATGTTTATTTTGATACAACAAACACGTGGAATACCTGGAGCAATTTGAAGTAACTTTCGCTGGGCTATTTTTGAGAGGACGAGAAAAAGGTATGGTTTCGCTATCAATATTATCCCCATTTTCTCACAACATTTGATTGCGTGTAACCCCGCAAAGCATTTATGTATTTACAGATGACGTTAATTAGTGCGAGAGGGGGTGCAGGGGAAGGGGGGCGGAACGGTGCCAGGTGGGGCGCAATGTAGCGGGGGGAGCGGCAAAGGAATGTAAATAATTTCGTATTATTTGTATTACCATATTACACTATGGATATAATTTATTCATTTTCACTTTATAATAGATAGTTCTGAGAATAAATACCCGAGCAATATCACGTTACTTCGGTTTGTATCGAATAGAAGGGGCACCTCCTTGAAGATATGTTACTCCACGTACAGTTGCATGTGTATTTCAGTTCCAAGGGTAGGATTAGAGTATCTTCAATTGTTGAAGTAATGAGACTCATGAGTGATAGTGGAATGAGTGGATGATACTGATAATGATTTGAATGATCTTGTGGCAAGAATGGAATGGGAGAAACGAGAGAATTCCAAGAAAACTTGACATTTTGTCCACTATAACTCCGCATGGATTTGTCGGAAATCAAATCCGGGCGCCAGACACGGAGAGAGTTTGCGTAAACCGTTACGCCACGAGCCCACCCCCAGACATCTGTAGGTTTATTACTGGAGGTACTACAAGGCAGCAAGAGAAATGTTGTTAGGAGAGCATTACATCATCCCATGTATTCTCTCGGTGACAAGAATAATGCATTCGATATTCGTTTTCTTTAAACATAGAATATAATTACACCTCATTACGTCGAGGGTCCTTTCGAAAACAACTTTGATTTAAGTCCAATAGAAAAGAAATGGGAAAGACGGTAACGGAAATATTCCGAACACACACACACACCTGTAATCTGTAAAATGAAGTAATCCTTTATTAGCCGCGCACACAAAGCGTTTCGTGCAGTCAATTAAGGTGTCCACTTCCTGGCCTGCCCCCCTCCCCAAAATGAGCGGCGCACGCTGGAATGCGGCGCGGTGAAAATGACCCAGAGGGCCGTGCCCGCCCCCGCTCCGCCCCCGCCTCCTCGCGTTGACCCGCACCTCGGCGCCCTCCGCCCCCGCCACCGCCTCCCCCTCCTCTCTCTTTGCTCGTCGACGCCCGCCCGAGAGAGCTCCCAGCGCTTACTTCGCTCGCTCCCGCCGCCGGGCGCGCGCTCTCTCGACGCTTCTTGCGCTGCCCAGGGCAACGACTGTAGCCACTGCCGCGGCTGTGCCCGGGAGGCCCTGGGGTTTTAGTCCTGACGGTAGAGGATTGTTCGACACTAGGTAGGGAGATAGGTCGAATTCCAACGAAGCAACGGCCAATGGGAGGCCGCCAGTAGGCCAATAGTACTCGGCCCAGACATGAATAAACACACGAGCGCTGACCATCACGGCGCATACCAGCCCTGAGGAAGACCACGACAGGATGGTCAAAACGTCGGCAACACAGCCTTCGACGCGGCGTCACCCGGACAGCCCAGATCACCCACGTGACTCTGGCCGCGGAAGCCTACGACTTCATTGAATTCGACTGCTGTCTGGAGGAGAACTTTAGCGGTCGGCTGCTCCGATCGGTATTCCGTGGTTTGTTTGAAAACGAGGGAATTACCCGAAGCGGGAAATCTCACAAGTCGACGTGTAAGTAGACGCCGGATCTCACGTTCCACCGGTGGAGGAACAATGAGGTGTAACATGCACAACACGTGCGAAACAGAGCATTTTCGCGACCGGAATCATCCCTCAATCTTGCGGAATGCATCGCCAGCTGCTCCTCTCCCGCAGCTGCTACTGCTCGCGCAGTCACATGCCTCACGCGTCCCAGCATTACAAAGCGTGCCCCATAGTGCAGATTTAGTTGGCCATATCATACCCTTTTTATCCTTCATTTTGATGATACAAGATAAAAGATAAAATTATATCGAAACATTCAATAAGTTTGTAAGTGTGATGGTTTAAAACATCAATGTTAGAAAATATCTGTTTCAATACTTCGATGTTAACAAAACATCGGTTTCAATACATCGATGTTCAAAAACATCGGTTTCAATACATCGATGTTCAAAAACATCGGTTTCAATACATTGATGTTCAAAACATCGGTTTCAATACATCGATGCTAAAAACATAGGTTTCCATACATCGATGCTAAAAACATCGGTTTCAATACATCGATGCTAAAAACATCGGTTTCAATACATCGATGCTAAAAAACAGGTTTCAATATATCGATGTTAAAAAACATCGAACTTAAAAAAAACATCGGTTTCAACACATCGATGTTTTGAAAACATCCCTATTACCGGGCACGTAGTGCAGTTCCAAATATAGGTCGCTGCGCCGCACCGAGGCACGTGCTGTAACACCGAAGTATTGGGCGGCACAGGACGAGGGAGATGCCGGTAGCGATTCTCGGCGCAGCAGCCGCGACCTACGGTCGAGGACGAGCCTGTGCGATTCCAAGCAAGGAAATCGTGCCGCCGCGCGGGTACTTGCCGCGCTACCGACGCTGCCCCTCAACGCCCCACTGTTGACCCAACGCGGCGCTTCGTAGGATGTTTGAATTGCGCGCCTGGATCCGGAAAAGAAACCGCGTTTTCTCGAAAACGGCCATTTCCGACAGGAAACTTATTAAAAGGAACTTATTTCTATAAGAAGAGAATACATGACATTTTTCGCTGTTTAGAAGAAACGTAGAGTACGTGGTTCAAAACATTTAACCTTGTGCAGTGTTTCCTAGGTAAACCATCTTCCAAGATATCAAATCCCTCCTGATACAGATAAACACTGCTTGATAATCTTTGTTTTCATTACATCCAACAGAAATTCTCAAAAATTCTACTATTTGGAATCACAAAAATTGAACTTGCATTCCAATAATCTAGTGATAAATCTCTTTGACAATAGTTAAACCAGTGTTACCATATTTTGAACTTACCTTTTTGATGAGTGAAGATAAAGGAATTTCTCTCTATAAAAATAGTGATAAATTGTTATGGTACAAATTGTCAATATCCAGTTTCCGTTAAGACTTGGACTACTTACTGTTCCTGGAGAACATTTGCCAAAATAGTTCCATCTTTTATCTCTGACTTATGTCCTGCTGTGCTTTGGTGTCTAATTGCTTATTCCCACACGGTAATAAGATAAAATCATAATAGGAGAGTTGACTGCTTAGTTAACGTTTCTCACTTTCTGGAATATCCTCTAAATCAAAGGTGTATATTGAAAATCCAGGAAGTATTTTTGACACGTTATCATGGATATCGATTCAGAATCGACTTATTGGTATGTTATTCGTGGCTACTCCGTCTTCTTCGTCCCAGCGATGGATCATTCCGTGTCACATCGACACGATTCCTATCACCTCCTACTGTTCGTAGGTTTTATCTCAATTATCCCGTAGTTTTCCTCACCCTATCGCCCCCTCACCCCCCTTAGCGCCCCCTCCATCAGTGTCATTATGTCATCAATCACCATAGGTTCCACTTAGCTTCTGACCTCGTCCTCGACTCAATAGTTTTTGCTAGCTTCACCGCAATGGGCTTCAGTGGCATTCTTACCTCTGTGATCGTTTAACTCGCTTCTACGTTACCCTTGCTTGTATTACTGAAGCCTTCTCTATTTGCACCAATTACCTCACTCCCACAGTGGCTCTCGCTCCTACAATCACCATTCTTTCCTTGAGTTCCTTGAGATTACGCAATCATCACCACAAAATCAACACCTTCACAAGTAAATCTATGGAATACATTATAGAGACGAGGATTGCTTATTGTGGATATTGTGACTAATTCCAAGATTTATAAATATAAAAGTCGCAGACGTAAACACGCCATTGCATCAAAAGGCAAAAAGGTAAAATACCCAATACGTTATTTTCTATAACATTTGGGTTCAGTGCAGAGACATAAAATTCAAGCACACGAAAATGTTTGGTCCAAGATGTTGACATAAAACGTTAAACAGTGATAAATTATCTAGAATTAAATACAATCCCTGAACATTGAAATTAATTTTCTGATAACTGGAAAAGTGTCGCTTATCCCTCTTGGGCTCACATCGCCTCAAATACAATCCTCCTCTGAAAGTGCCACCCCTTCCTTCCACTTCCCTCTGCCTTCTTAACCCCTCTCGCCTTCTCCCAGCTCGAATCTCCGTCCGCAGCCCGGCATCCCGAGGAATGTGGAGGCGCCGCTTATGTAAGACGCCGCCGCCGCATACTTTCGTTGGAAGCGGGAAAGCGCCGCGCCGCGGCGCAGCGCGGTGCGGCGCCGGCGTCTGCACTGGCGTCGCGGCGGCGGCGGCGGCGGCATGACGACATCCGGCGGAGACGCTCCGCCCGCCGGACGCCCTCGCTCAACGACGCCGGCGCCGCCGTCGGACTGGGGGAGGTCGTTCAGGGCATCGACTGATGTCACTGCAGTGCCTCTGATCCGATTCAACTGATGTCACTGCAATGACATCAACTGATGTCACTGCAGTGCCTCTGACCTAGCTTCGAGTCCTGACGGTGGCAAGATTTTCGACACTAGCTACGTAGCGAGGTGGAATGCAGTCGCTGTCTGGAGAAGAATTCTAGCGACCGGCTGTCACGGTCAGAAGTTTTCCTTGTTTTCTCCGATCAACGTCAGGCCAGAGCAGTTCCCTAACAAACGCGCCGCGGTGTGCGCGTGATCTGTCCTTCCTCTTCCTTGTCCTGTCTTCACCCCTTACTTACACACACGTCAATGCTCTACACTACCACACGTGCCGGGATACCAGTCGAGAGCTTACGCGGTAGGTCGGCGCCGGATGTCACCATCCTGCGGAGGATGATCACCGCCACCTTTCGAGAAAAAAATTCACTGCACTTACGGTACTAAGCACTAATCTCCTTAGTAATTGCCGCAGCCGGAATCATTATTCTATCATTTAACGAACAAACGCCATCCGGCGGGCGATCCTCCGCGATGCACAGTGGAACGACGAAAGGAACGACGCGCATCGCGTTCATCACTCTACCAGAACGGTGCAGAATAAATGCCACAAACTTCTAGGTCATGTCGACGGGTGATCGAAGATGATAACTGTTTGCCAAAGAACGTGTTCATAATGGCTTTATTGATATGGCGAGACTCGGGCCATCAGGCTCGCTCTACTGCATACATCTGCAGGATTTTGTGGAAAATCTCATATAACAAAGTTACTTTCGTTTTTTCATTTGTTTCATTACATTTTGTATCGCGCGTCCACGTTCGGAAGGCAACACTCTAGTATTCGACAGGTACACAATCTTCTTGGGCGTGAAGGGGGAGACGATGATCACTTTGTTGCCTACGAACATGTAAGTAGGAAATTTTATATGGCGAGGTTCCATTAGTTTTGGATTAGGTACGTTACATTATATTACCTTTTTTTTTATTGTTTATTTTTTGAGCGCACGCCCCTGGTGGATAGGCAACACATTATGCACTTGTGTTTGGCAGATAGACGAATGTGGCAGTGGGTCAGTTGCACCCCAAAAGGGGATTTGTGCTCGTGTGTGGGCCCTGCGTAGAGAGGAGCGGCGGCGAGCGGCGGTGCGCGCAGGCGCCGGGTCGGCGCCGTCTGGGCACGTGGCGCCTCGGACGCGCTCTGAGGACGGGCGCCGCCTACAAGGCCCTCTTAATTGTGGACGAACTTTCCTCGCGCGATTCTAACGGGATAGCTGCCCGTCATGATACTTTCCTCGTGCGTTATATTTTATATCTGCCACTCCTCTCTACTGTCAAAAAGCTTCGATTGATGGCGTGAGACTCTACAAGGCACGCTCTACAGAAAGGATGGATTTATCTCCTGCCGTAATTTAATGTTCTGTTCAAGTACATTGTACAGCTTATTTTGTTGTTGTTGTTGTTGTTGTTGTTGTTGTTTCTACTGTAATAAGTAATTTGATAATTGTTGGATGTGCTTGGGCGACGCTTACTTAAATCTGCAATGTAGTGAAGGAAGGTAGAGTCTGAATTGTCTTGTGGTACTTGGTTTTTCCACAAAAATAGTGGTTTCAACGAGATTATTATTTTGCATAAACAGTATTACACATAACAGTACAGTTTGTTGAGTACTGATGGTTTTTAACGAGCCGCGTTGCATATATTCCTGCCAACAGCGAATATTTATATTGTATGGTATGGTACACCTTCATATTGAAGTTATGAAAGTACGCATCTTCGCCACCTTTGAAAAAGGGGTTGCGAACTTCGCAGATGTGTGTGTGAGCATGTGTGTGTGTGTGAGGCTGGGAAAGGCTTGTTGTGAGAAATCTAAGATAAAACGCTTATGTTGTAGGTGTGACTATCACATTAATTTCCGCTATTCATCAGCACGAGGAATTTACGAAAAGAATTCGCTTTCTCTACTGGAGAGTCAATATGTAACTTTAATGCTTATTAAAAGAAAAAAAAGAGGGACCACGTGCGCACGGTGGTATTGAATTCCTATTCACTACTTTCTCGCATTTTCCCATGCGACCGTTGCGAGTTGGACTGCGTCCAAGGCCTACGGAATTCCGTGGCTTCCTCCTCAAGTGGCGACGGCTATGGGGAAGACGATGACGGGGATGGAAGGTGGGGGGCTGCCAGTTCCCTCCGTCTCTTTTTCTACTAACCTCTCCTCTCCCGCCTTTTTTAGCCGCTGCGAAGGCGTGAAAATATCCGTGGAAACGAAAGACTAAGATACGAGACAAAATATTGCGAAATTGTTAGCAATTGTTGATAGAGGGAGAGTGCATTTTGTAAAATCATGCTATACTTAATTTTTACTTATTCACAGATGTTTTATTTCATTTTAAATGGAAGTGCGTCTATCAAAAATAAAGTGGTCGTACGTCCTTCGCGCATAATGTTTTTTTCCTGATGAAATATCATAGCGGGAGATTTTTAAAATCAAAAATAAAATTGGTGTTCTTTTTCGTCTTTTGCACTTCAGGGATTAGGCTTGCAGCTGTTCCGTCTTCACAAGTTTTCCTTTCATCGTTTTGGGCTCTGTCCGCGACTCTTCTTCCATGCGGTTGATAGAGTAAAGCTAATTTAGACAGTCTTGTGTAATGTATTTTTTGCGTGGGTTGATGGAAGTTGTTTCGGTATTTTATTATTTTGCTTCCAATTCCTTCGGCATGGTATTGGTGATATGTGAAAATGCTGTTAAGATAGAAAATTTTCTAGGAAATATCACTTCTTATGTGGAAAAGTAAGCATCACGTGATAAAATGTAATTTCAATACATTAATCAAAAACAGCGTTGTTAAAATTACTAAATTCACAAGTATTGAATTGCGAATGATCATTGTATTTTTTAATCACAATGGGAAGATATTTAATTTGTTGAAAATGTATACCGAACTTTTTCATTCAACTGATATTCTAGAGTATTTTTGTGGGTTATTTAAATCGCTTGGGAAAAGATTAAAAATTACTTAAACTAAAATAATCGAAATTATCGTCACCGGTTTTCATAGCGTCCAGCTTATAATTTTCATCGCTGTAAAATAATTTAAGTGCTGATTAATAAAGTATAATGTCTACCCATATACTGTAAGAAGTGTGTACGCGTATTTGCATATTTGATTTCTCTTTTTTGTCGCTTACCTGTTTGATTTTAGTCACGTTTAATAGTGTTTATGAGACAAGGATATATTATCCAGGGTACAGAATATGAATAATTTGCAGTATAACATGCAACATTGTAATAAGTTTATCTAACCCGCACAAGATGAAACTTTGAGTCTAATTACTAGAATTAATGTGATCATTAGATAGCAGAGCAGAAAACATGAAACTATTTACGAGGTAAATGAAACTAACGCAATATCAAACCAGTCTTCTTAGAAATGCTTTGAGAAAAAAAGTGTGTGGATTTTCAAGTATACCAGCAATGACACGAAAGAATCTTAGGGCGGATTTAAAGTCAATTTTATATGTAAATCACTAATGGTACGTACTTATTTTCTGTTAGAATAAACAATAAATAAATATGGTGCAAATGACTTGTTTGGAATAATAAACATATTTTTATAAGTTATTGATCCCTGCTTAACCGCTGAATTGTAACATCTCATGAGTGTTAGGGTGTGTGGACCACATATGTTCGAAAATGAGTATCTGCAATACATTGCAGTCTTTTCAAATGTAAAGCTGACAAATCTAGGCGCTGCAGCTTGGGTGGTAATCCTTTCGTTACATAAAATTTATTCGCGTCCTAAAATATCCGACGATGATCCTTCTAGTCGGTGCGCAAGGTTTATGAAAGGAAATCTCTCTTAAATCATCCAGAGACGTGGTGAGTTGTGGAAAACATATTTAGCTTCGGGTTCGGCGCCCGGAATCTGGCTCAATAGAGTGGCCAGAGAAAGTAAGTCAGGAAGAGGAGAGCGATTACGCTCGCACACGTGGCTACATTAGATTACATTAATAAATAAAAATATATTCTAGCAAATAAGTAGAATATAATATAATGTAGTTTGTCTAAAGAAATACGGCTAATATCCGAATATATGATGTAATGTATGTTTGCAATGTGAATAGTAATTAGATTAAAAGTGCAATGATTACATATACTTAATATGATTACATCTCATAAATGGTAATTAATTTTGTTTCGCAAGCTGAGGTACAGTGTTAATGGCCTTTATGGATCAATACTTTTGCCCAAGGAATGATATAACCAACGTTAGGATGTTATTGTTCTATTGAATGCCCAGTGCTTTTCCTATCCATTTCCTGTGCAGACCTTCCCATGACCTTGGAGACCAACTTAGCAGCAGAGCAATAAAGCGCACGTTTGTTGTGTTTGCAGATTTCCTGTACAGGCACAACGTCACATTCGACAACGTGACGACGGAAGTGGAGATCCTGGACACGTCCAAGTGCGCGGTGAGTCTCACGGCAGCGGCTGGGCGGCCTCTTTGGCCGGCGCGCGCGGCGGGTGGCCTAACCACGACCTCGCAGGGGCTGGGAAAGCCTGCGCGCAAGTTGCTACCCGCTAGGGATTAGTGATACGAATTCTATAACAAAACATCGATATTCAAAATTAAAACATCGATGTTAAGAATTCATCGACTAAAAACCATTGATATTTTTCAACATCGATGTTTTAAAACTGGATTAGTAACATCTAACATTAAATTCGTGTGTATTAAAATTTAATTTCACAGTGTTCGTGTTTACCAATTCGTCGAATAAGGGTACGTAAAGAAGGGGCACACCCTACGCCCATAGCGTACTTGTTGACTACACGTCAATGTGCGAAATTAATATGAAGAAAGAGAAAATACAAGGGCTTAGAGGCATCTCGAGCGAGACAGTTTGGTGGATGAAGGTAGTCAAACAGCGTTCCTTGTGCACCACACATTAATAACAGTGTTACCCTCAGTTATCATTTCAGATTTTGACTTGTAAGGTATTGTGAATATGGGAATTTTTCATTCAGAAACAAAACAACGTAAAATTTATATATATTGTGACGTAGTGAAATAGAAATAAATTTCAATAACAAAATAAAAATAATATATTCAAAGATT
>BOPP01000015.1:1778317-1825652 GCA_017312745.1 Gryllus bimaculatus | reverse complement strand
GGTGGGGGTGAAGGGGGGCAGATCGTGACGAAGCCGCGGGCATCGCGTACCCATCGCTGATGGAGGTGGGCTCTTCAGTGTTCGAAGGCACGATTGCGGCTGCAACCTGCCCACGCCGCGCCGGCTGCGCTGAGAGATTGCGGACACGCCCAGTCAGGCGGGCGAGGTTTGGGGCCAAATCAGGTCGGAAAGTACTCTAATCGATCATCTTTTACCAAGTCTTTTCATGCGCAGTCAGCACTTAGTAGTTGAAACCACCAAGTCAGTTGAAGTTTAGAATCGTTACCTGCGTTGAGGTTTAGTAACGTCTTATTCCATACGCTGTTCATTTGTTTCTAAATAACAATTGGAACTTTCATATCTAAATTATAATTACACAGAAGTTTTCTAATATTCTAACTATACAATACCGAGAATGGAAATAATTTTTAGTCGTAGGCCTTTTTTCAGAATAAATCACCTTCCCAAGAATGAACTACGATTGCTTGGGTAGTGTAACAGAAACATAAAGCATTGGATAGACTTATTTCATGTTTTCTAACGTCTACCTTACCTTTCTCATACATTCTGTATGTAACCTTGATTCCATTCGCAAAAATATTATTTGCTTTGCGGAATACATTTTACTCCAGTATTGGATCGGTACTACGAGAAACTATACTTGTAAGAGTGGGTATGAGTTCAAACTTGACGTCGTGAGGCAAGACCTGCTGGAAGTGAGACTTCGTGAAAATGATTGTGGGGAGATCTACAAATAGGCCTCTTAGGAGTTGGGGTTCTTTCAGTTGAAGTTTCCTCGACGGATTGAGCTCTTTTGGTAGGTGGGTTCTCCGTCAGTATCTGGCCTCTTCGATTAGTCGGTCGGACTGCCTTAGATTGATAGATTATTGATTCCAATCCGTATTAACAGTCGTCATTAATCCCGTAAGTTTGGTGAATGTTTTCCTCGGGATGTGACGGTGATCTTGCATCGCTGGATCGTGAGATCCGGCGCCAACCAGCCCGCCGGCTTGCGGGGTTTTCCTCAACCAGGTTCTTCCTCCCACCAGCGGAGCACCGTCCAGTCGGCACAAGCTCTACGCTCCTGACCGGTCGGCCAGCATGTGTCGTAGTGTAGTGCATGTAAGTGTAAGTGGGTGTAATTTAGGAGTGAGGAGAGGTCAAGGAAGTGGAAGGAAAGATGGCGCGTGGTCCGTTGTTTGTTTGCTAGTATACTGCTCCGGCATTCGCCTCGTGTTGATCGGAGAAATCGCGGAATACTACCGATCAGAGCAGACGGACGCTAGAATTCTCCTAACCGAGTTCTACCTAACTATGCAGCTAGTGCCAAAAACCCTGCCACCGTCGGGACTTGATTCCAGAACCTCCCGGACAGAGGCACCGTAGTGACACCAGTTGATGCCTTGAGACCGACTCCTCAGTAGATCAGGAGCTAAACACTGTGACGGGGCCGACCCGCCTCCTTCCTTACGCCACCGCCGCATACTGGCAATTTAGCATGAGTAGCTTATGACTCCGTGAGCGCAAAGACTGGAAGAATCCATAAGCGTCGAGGTCTCGCAACAGCGGCCGCCAGTAGCCGCAAAGGCCGCCCGCGACCGGCGCCAGTGACGCAAGGCGGTCGGAGACGGAAGGCGGCGCCGGGACGCCAGGACGCCGCCACCGCCGCCGTCGCGCCGCCGCGCTGCAGGTGTCGCCGCCTCCGCCGCTTGTTAGCGTGACAGCAACGACGTCGCCGCGACGACGGCGCCGGGCGCCGCGACGGCGCGTCGCCACCAGCAGCAGCGGCCGGACAGACGCATAACGCCACACGCGCTCGTCGCTGCCTCGCCCGAGGTCGACGGCAATTGTCTTTCGAGCGCGCTGCTCTTGGGTCGCTTATAAATTGAATGTCGCTCACTGTTATGAAAGAGGATTATGAAATACGAATAATCCTCTGGGCCTGTGGAGAAGAATGACCTTGTAAGGGGAGCTGACAGGTATTCGGAACATTAACGGTACCAACTTCGCTCTTGTTGTGGCTGTTTGTTCATTTTTTTGTTTTACGAGCGGCAGGCCAATTTTCTTCCTGTCAGTCAAGAGAAATTTCCTATATTCTCGATCGGGACGATGCGAGTCTGATTGGGAGAGATTTTCCCTACTTTCGTTGTAGGTTACTGGTCTATGGTGAAGTAATTAAAAGGTAGTTGAATGTATAAACAGCTAAACAAACATACGGTTTTGCAACATCCTGAAGAATTTAACATGCAAATGCAGGGACACTGCAATCTTCCTGCATTCATCCTCCACCGCATAACCAGGTCACATCGATTGTCATCACGATGAAACCGAGTAATACGTTGCAAAGTTCATATTTGTATCTAGAACAGAAGGCAGGCATTTTAAATTGTGTTATATGCTAATTGCAGGATATGATCACTGAAATTTAAAGTTATCTAACTTTTATTATATCTTGAACGCCTTTCTAAACAAATTAAGTGTTGTATAATATCACTTGTTCTTGCTATAAACAAACAATCTGGAAAGTTTACATGTGTTTGCAACATCTGTGAGTAGTGAAATTTTCCCAATCGAAGTATTCGCAAATCGCTGGATATAAACTTGAGAAATATATTATATTATCTGTTAAATTAAATATGCATTACTTCATGCCTAACACATTTCAAAACAAATTAGGTGTTACATACAATTTAAACTAATGTGCACGACAGACTTTCTCGCGCAACATACAAGCAAAAACAGCTAACCTAACAAGTTAGTTTCCGTTAATTCATTCTGACGGTATTTAGTGGCCAGTCGCATGTGAGCATTAACCGTAACCGGTGATTTGAATAAATATCTTTTTGCCATCACCCCGATCCTTACCTCGTCATTCACAAGTGCAGTGACGGTTGCGCGGCGGCAGTAGCATACAGTGGGCTGAAATAGGTTAACATTGTCGCAAAAGAGGGGTGACATCTCTGGTAATGAGAAAATATATGGATATTTATGGTTTGTATTGGCTTTCTTTTATTAAATTTCAAATTGTATCCTTCCTTTTGATCTCCCTCTGCTGAATGGAGAGATGCGTGGCTTTCCTGCCCATCGGCTTGCGAGCTTTTCCCCAACCGTCTCCCACGAGCGGGGCACCGCCCCGATCGAAACAAGTTCTAAGCTCCCGACTGATCGTCTAACATGTGTAGTAATGTAGTGCATGTAAGTGTGTAAAAGTAAGGCGTGAGGATTCGTCAAGGAAGAGGAAAGGAAGTCCGCGTCAAGTTGGGTACAGCTCCGGCATTCGCCTGGTGGTGATACGAGAAACCACGAAAAACGACCAATCAGAGCAGACAGCCGCTAGAATTCTCCTCCAGACAACGGCTGAATTCGACCCAGCTAGTGTAGAAAATCCTGCCACGGTCGGGACTGAAACCCTAGGACCTCCCGGTCAGAGGCACTGCAGGGCTGTCAGTCGATGTTCTAAACCACCTAAGCTGGTAAATAGAATGGCCAACCACATTTCCCCGCTGTACCAGATATTACACTATAGTGGACACATTATTATATTAAATATCTGTGACAATTCTTACGAAATTGCGCGAGTGGCCACGTGCGTTGTGGTCAGCGCGCCCTCGCCCACTGTGTGCGTGGCGAAGCAGGGCTGGGCCAGGCCGTGTGGGGCCGCGAGCGGCGCGGTGCCCGCTAATCGCAGTCAGAGCTCGTTATCTCCTCGCGCTCGTCAGCTCCTAACGCGGCCGTAATCGCCCGAATCACGCCGCCCAACGGAATACGAGGACTTTCTCTTTTTAGATTCTTCCAGGCGCAAAAAGTCCCCCGGGCGACGGTGCGACGCCGGATTGCGTGCGTAATGGTGTCTGAAATGGGAACCTGTCCTGAGCTGTTTAGTGGAACTTGTTACCCGAACCCTCTCGGCCATCGGCAGCCGAGGACCGACGACGCTGATTAGTCTGGGTTTGTTAATTAGCTTTCGTAATTAATGTGGAATTGAAAAGTTCTGAGGTGGTGGAGTTGATGTCGCTCATAATGAGTTTTTGTACGTTCAGTTGGTTTCTGGAGAAAAAACGTTCTGCAATTTAGACCTGGGTCGTAGGAGTTGGCGTTGGAAAAAAACGTGTTTTACAGCTTGTAAATACGTTAAGATTATTTTATATATGTATATTAAGAGACGCCTGTATTTCTTACTGTATTAAGAGACGCTTGTTTGAATAAGTCTGAAAAATCTCTTTATCCGAAACGGTGAGCTAAGTTAATATGCAGTTTCTTGTCGTTGAATACAACAATTAGTAGGATAGTTCGAAGCTGGAGAAGAATAGATAGTCTTGCCGATTCGACCCAACTTGTGCTCTAAACTTATACATTTTGATAACTATGTTTTCTTAAATAGAAATAATTAATCTCAAAATCCCTTGAAGAAATAGTTCCTTCAGTTGGTCAGAATGTACCAAGAACTTTCTGGAAGATGTTCGAATATGGATGAAAAACCTTTTTATAAATTACATTGAGCATGTTATCAGAATCATAGTATACCTTCCTCCCAAAACATTTATGCCGTTCCCCAGTTAATGAAATGGCAAATTTTGATTTTATAAAAACGATCAGTAAATGTAATCTAAGTGTGAAACCCAGTTTGCAAATCTTTTGAGCAGTGGCAAATAGAGTTGATTCACGCTCTCCAGTGTTAAATTATTCATCAGGCATACGCACCATCCATCATTCATGGCCGCCGTAATGGGATGGTTTATTGATTGTTAATCATCAGAAGATCATGTTACTAGCATCATTTCAGTTCAAGGAACACTTGTAACTTGAGGCTACGCACTGAAAATTTCCGCATTCTTCTCATGTAGTTCTTTAGAGTTTTTTCCACAGTGTACCCTCCATGAAAAGTAACACATTTGGTTGTTCTGTTTTTGAAAACTCATCTCGTATGGTAAAATCATTTTAGGTCAAACAGCCGGAGAAAAAGGAATAAAATCATGTTAAGGATTACACGATTAACCCACGCTCGCAGCCCTGGTTGTATACTTGGCGTCACCACATTGTTCCTCGTAGCGTGAACAATGTAGCAGGTAGCAGTGACAACGGATTAGGCGGGTGCCCACCTATCCATTTAAAACTTTGCTGCATTGGAAGAAAATACTAAGTGCAGCCTTAGGGCTTGCGACATGATCTAGCCACGCAGAATGTAGGGCTGCGAGTTTGTGGTGGCTGAAGTCGCTCCTGCACCATGGAAATATCGGCAATGAACGGTCGGTAGACCAAAGTTGATGTGCAGCCACTGTGTGGTTCGAATTGTGGCCAGAAGCGCTCGGAGCTTTTTAATTTTTATTTTGTAATATACAAGCATGCATTTAAAACAAAATTACACATCACAACTGTATCTTGGGACTCTAGGTCGCGCCGGAATTCCGCGCTCCCCTGCGGGGAACCGGTGCAATAAACCCACGGAATATTTCTTTTAAAAAAGTTACTTTTTATTATTTGTTTGCCTTGCCTTCGCGCACCTGACGGCGCATTCCGCGTCAGTGCGCCCCGGCTGCGCCCCCCACGCGTTGCGCATGCGCCGCACGTCGCCCGCAGAGCAAACTGTGCCCGTCGGGCGCTGCGGCGCGCTGCCTGTCCGCCTGCCGTCGCGACGGCTGCCAGTGAGTTACGGCGCGCGTTCAACTGTATCATAAGCACATTAGCGCCCGGTGCGGGGGGGGCGGAGGAGCGCTCCGAAAATGCGGCGAAAAAGAGCCGGGCCTCGACCGGTTCGCCGCGCCGGCGACCTCTGCTCCCGCTCCCAACGCCCACGCAGCCCCACCCCGCTCCTGGCGCGCCTCTCCCGCTGACGCTCCCGCGATGTGGATGCAAACATGTAATTACATATGCGGGTGATTTATAAAAAAGCATTAATATATTCGAGATGGTTAGTTCTGTATGTATACAAAATTAGAAAATTGTATATGGAAAAGTTTATGAAATGAAAAATGGGAGAGATGGCTGTGGCCATCAACTGACCGGGAGGTCCTAGGATCGAGTCCCGACGGTGACAGGATTTGCGACACTAGCTGGTTAGCCAAGTTGAATTCAATCGCTATCTGGAGGAGAATTCCAGCGACCGGTTGCTCTAATCGGTAGTTTTCCGTGGTTTCTCCGATCAACACCAGGCGAATGCCGGAGCAGTACCCTAACAAACGGACCGCGCGCGATCTCACCTTCCTCTTTCTTGTCCTATTCTCACACGTTACACACAAACACACGCACACTTACACTAACGTGCACTACACTACACACACCATGCCGGGAGACCGAAAGGGAGCTTAGAGCGTGTCTCGTCTGGGACGTTGTCCCGCTGGTGGGAGATACCTCGTTGGGGTAATCCCCACTAGCGGATAGGTCGTCGCCGGATCTCGTCATACTGCGGGGGAATGAACACCGTCACCTCTAGAGAAATACATGCACTACACTTATGGGGTTAATGACCCTGGTAGTTGACGTACCCGAAATCACTATATCAATCAATCAATTAAATGAAAATGCAAAGGGATGGCATTTATTGGAGTGTTGGAAGTCTCCGTTAGAGTCAGTACTTAATCCAGCGTTGATTTATTTGAAATGCCTTCAGTTTTCCAAGCGTATTTTTCATTAATTCTCTCTAAATATTTATTTTTTTAACTTTCTCTTGAAAATCGAAGGAACAAATGCTCTTCCAAATATGTGTATGGTTGATATCCATATAAAGATGACCCACATATTTGAATGTCGTACCTTTTAGTGTACTAAAATGAACAAAATATGTCAAGAAATGGTTGGAACAAAAAATTATAATATCAAATCGTTAATATATTTATTGTTCGATACTTCTTCGCTCAATGTACGCAATGTTTAATCTCTATCGGGATGTTAATAATGAGTTGGAACAAAATGATCAGTCACTGCTTTACTCGAAAAAGACAGTGAGTAAAATACCTCAATAACGACTCAACTGAAATGAAAGTAAAGTGACTCTTGAAAAAGCACATTACGTATATTAGAGAAACCAATCCTCTGATAATGATTCGCAAATGATGACTTCACTCACTTCGTGTCGCAACCAAGAACAATGCAAATCAAACGCAAGAAAGACACGTACCCGTGCACCATCGACGAGAGTTTAGGAACAATGTTGCGGTACCTCACACTTTTCCCTTCGCCCACGACCTCTCGAGGAAACCTCATTCCACAGGTGGCATCGATTGCGCAAGCCACGTGACAGGTTGTTCCCGACTGTGAGAGGTCTCTCCATTACACCCTAGTCATTCCTCGGAGAGAATATTCCCTTCAAAACGTCTCACGAACTGGCTTCGTGCTACGAGATCTTTTATGAAGATCAGGATAATACTTGTCCTGCCCAAATTTGGAAGAGATTTCTCGGATAACGTTCTCCCATGGACAATAAAACAACATCAGGGGAATCCTTGAAAGGGTGTTTGCAGCTAAAGACCCTCTACTTAATCTCGTGGTTCGTGTCGGGATTCTTTTACTTTGAAGTTGCCGATTAAAATGAACTTCTGGAGAAGTGTGTTAGTGGTGATCATCACATTTTACAGATTTCTTTCTTCTTTTAATAGAGCGAACTATCATTCTCTTCTGTTTGCGTCCTTGGAATCCACGATATTATTTTATTATCGAGATGAGAAAATGTTTCATCAAAACCGATGTATTTTACTTAAAATTAGTATTCGGCCATTACTTTTGCTTGTTGGATATACGTATATAGTTAATCGGACAGATCACTTATTATTTTATATATAACTACATACATAAACACGCCTACTTGCGAATAACTGAGTTCTGCGAAGAAATGAATTTGTCTGAACATGGCTATGGTTTATTTCGATCTGTTTACATCGCATTCAGGAAGTGCTGACTTTGAGTGTAGTCTTGGGCCAAAAGCTGTGAATTCCAGTTTACAAATGGACCGCTCTCACGCTGTATTCGGTGGTCATCCAATCTAACCGTTCGATTTGGGAGTCATCGATTCTTCCACCCAAATCTCAAGCTTTTTTTTTTCCTAGAAAAAAATTGCAATTAGAGATGCGACCGTCGCTTCTCCAATTAAAACGACTGGACACCTGCTTGACCACCAGTCACAAGGTAGGCTGGATGGATACTCTGGGAAGCTCTTTGCGACGAGGACGAATTAACGCGAAGGTCTGTTGGCGCGCTCGGTTTATTCGCGAATGCCAACTGAAACCTCGCGTAGCCACAGGAGAGTGGTTCGGAATCTTTGGATCTCGCTCTTCATATCCCTCTATATCCTTGGGGATACACCTGGACAGGGATTCTGTTCAGGTATCTTTCCCCTCTCACCGCAGAAAGGCCGACGCTATGAAATCGTGTAGTTATAGTACGAAAGATAATGGAATTTTCTTGTGTCAAACTCCTCTTTTGAAAATGCGGGAGTACACTAACATCTTGTTATGTACACGTAAGCTTGTTGTGAACACGTA
Source organism: Gryllus bimaculatus (assembly GCA_017312745.1). Lineage (NCBI taxonomy): Eukaryota > Metazoa > Arthropoda > Insecta > Orthoptera > Gryllidae > Gryllus > Gryllus bimaculatus. Next base: position 1,817,178 of record BOPP01000015.1, on the reverse strand, counting down.
CAGCTATTTATTTGGATTGAAGAGCTTTGTGAAACGGTAAACTGTGTTCTTCAATTTTTGAACTTTTATATGTACTTGTGAGTTGTTTTAATTCTACGCGTTGCTAATTACAAGCAGAGAGCAGCACGCGCTTGGCTCGGTGAAACAATGCTCCTTTTCGACTTCTGGTTTGTTCCTGTCGAATATGTCAAAATATCCCAAATCAAGCTTTTGTCTTAAATCGGATGGTGAAGCTCCTCTGAATTTTACTATTTGTATACTTGAGATTTGATGCCTTTGAATATCGATAACTCCAACTCGGATCAGCGAAATCAATAATATCTCGAATTTTTATTTTTACATTCACTTTCCTTATACGAACTGGCTTCTACATCTCAAACCTTCCCAGGCCCAATATTTCAAAACACTAACTTATTACCAGCTTACGAGCAACAATTGACCTCTGACCGGGAGGTTCTAGATTGGAGTCCTGACTGTGACAGGATTTTCGACATTATAGCTAAATCGTATACAGCCACGGTCTGGAGAAGAATTCTAGCGGCTGGCTGCTCTGCTCCGTAGTTTTCCATGGTTTCTCCGTTCAACTCCAGGCGAATGCTGGAGCAATACCATAACAATCGGACCACGCGCGCGATCTTTCCTTCTTCTTCCTTGTCCTATCCTCACCCCTTACACATACTTACTCACATTTACACTTACATTGCCATACATGACGGGAGACCGGTCGGGAGCTTAGAGCTTGTCCCGGCTGGACGGTGCCCCGCTGGCGCGGGAAGATCACAGCTACCTCCTGCGATAAAACACAAGCCCTGCACTTAACGTACTAATAGCATTAGCATTTGACGCATCCGGAATCGATAATCAATCAATGAATTAACACGAACGTATTATTTGTTGTGTAGTCTCGCGATATGAACATGACTGCATACCTGTTCGTAATATAAATCAATGGATTATTATTATTATTATTATTATTATTATTATTATTATTATTATTATTATTATTATCATCATCATCATTGGCGTACAAGCCATTTCTAACTGCATTAATAACTACACACGTTATTAACTACATTATTAACGTGTGTAATTTTTCCAGAGTCAGTTTTTCAGTTGATATCTTTCAGTACGACAATGTTGTTACGCCTTGAAGTGTGAATTATGAGGTGCCAGGATGATGATATGGGGTGCAGGGACTATCACAAATATGACCATGACCAAATGTCTATGTAGGACTCGAACCTGCAGCCTCCTCGGCGCATACTACGACCACCACAATCGTCTGCGCCACAGGGCTGATATTAAAAATAATAAACATTATTAGTATTGTTATTGTTAGTATTGGTATTGTTAGTATTGGTATTGTTAGTATTGGTATTGTTAGTATTGGTATTGTTGGTATTGGTATTGTTAGTATTGGTATTGTTAGTATTGGTATTGTTAGTATTGGTATTGTTAGTATTGGTATTATTGATATTGCTGTTGTTGTTACAATTATTTTTTGCGCTTTTGGGTACCGCCGGAAGTGTTGGCGGCGCGGATTCCCGGAGGGGAGGGGGGCGTGACCCCGGGGGCGCGGGTCGCTCGGCGTCAATCAGCCTCTCCGCGGGAGGAGTCACGAGGCGGCGCGCCGTGCGCTCAGGGCCTCCAAACCGCCTCCCCGCCCCTCGCGCAAAAAAAAAAACCCCTAATCCCCCCCCCCCCCCCCCCCCCCCCCCCCCCCCCCCCCCCCCCCCCCCCCCCCCCCCCCCCCCCCCCCCCCCCCCCCCCCCCCCCCCCCCCCCCCCCCCCCCCCCCCCCCCCCCCCCCCCCCCCCCCCCCCACCCCCCCCCCCCCCCCCCCCCCCCCCCCCCCCCTCCCCCCCCACCCCCCCCCCCCCCCCCCCCCCCCCCCCTCCCCCCCCCCCCCCCCACCCCCCCCCCCACCCCCCCCGCCGCCCCGCGGATGTAATCGTGTAGTCCGAAAAAGGTTAATTTTCTAATAACTATTTTTATCGTTGCATTCAGAATATCATGGTCTCAGAAGGACAAGTATCTATCGGACTTTTTTTTGGCGAAAATTATAGGTTGGCATGTTCGAAGTCTGTTGTCAGGTTTACAACATATTAAAACAGTTTTTAAAGGGGACTTGTTGAAAAAATGTAAGGGTAAAGTGGCTTAGTTCCATTTGCATTTTTACTTATTGTTATGAAAACCACTTCTATCTTAGAAAATGACCTGTAAAATTTGCTCAATCAGATACAACCTTGGCAATCTGAGGCCACCTATGTGCTTTCAGCGTCGTTACATATTAATACACCACACTTATGCTTTTCGTAAATATATAAGCAGGTGTGGGTTTCTATTTATATCGAATTTATCGTTTCACCGGAGATGTTTTACAGCAAGACGCAAGTATGGACCCTTACATTTCGTTCATGTTATTTTACCACAAATACATCACCTATAAGCTGCCATTTAAAAATCAAAATTAAGTAAAATGTAATTCTCGGTTGTGGCAATCACTTTCTAAAACACTGATATAACCTTGATATATCTATTTCTCATATTTTCCTTGAACATCTTGGTTCTTTTCCAAATCACCATTTTTGTCAAAAAATTCATTATCGATTTTAATATTTTCCCTTAAGTTCGAGAAATTGAAAGTGAAGTGCTTTTTTAACTAAATAATCCTAAAAAGTTATTATCAATAGACAGTTACACGACCACAATTTACAGGAATTTCTTTACTTTGAACAAATGTATGATATCAATAAATACGTTAAGGTTCTCTGTGAAATATATTCGTGTAAATGTTAATTATACTTTTCATCGGAAAAAACATTTATTACAAAACTTTTTTCAAAACATATTTTCGTTCAGTTACTGTATGTTTACTATTCAAACAAGCACACAAATTACTCTATGGCCGCGTGTGGCCTTCCAACTATGATTTACGGCCCCTTGCGTCAGGAGGGCAAAGTTCATCACGAGTTCGTTAGTGTCATTACGATTTTTCGCTCTCGTTCCATTTGATTTGGCCGCTTCTTTTGTATTCAGCTTCTTCGAAAGCAAGGGTCGCGATCTTTCCACTCGACATCCTGGTGCATCAACCTCAAAGAAGTGCTCAGGATTTGTGTGGGCTTCATCCTGCCTTAACGCCTGGGATGGTTTGGCGGTTCATTTGCTTTGCTGTTCACTTCCGGGAATTCAGACGAGATAGATGCATCGGAGAAAATTAACTAATGGAATTCAATAAAAGTTGTTGTTTTCATCGGTCGCCCGCTTTGGTAGGACTATTTGAGATTTCCGAATTTTCGTGACACTGTATAATGACTTTGTATTGTTTCCAAAATATGCTTTTCTCTGAAAATTTGTATTTATCCCCAAAACGTGGCTGTGAATAGAATGAGATCCACCTATTTCATAATTTGGTGCACACTTGGTGCACGGTAAAAGTCCTCTTGAGTAACCGGGCTGGCGACGAGCAAAGTGCCAAGACACGTAACACGACGCCCGCTATTCTCGTGGTTATTTTCGCTTCTGGGAACTTGCCACCTACGTGTCTTTCTCTCCGAGGCTTCTCTCGTGTGATATTTTATCGCTCCTCTGCGATCTCCGGTAATTTTATTCGTCGTCCCTCGGCGCGCAGGATGCGCTAATCTGGCGAGCAAATTCTCTGTCTTTGGAAATCGCGCGGCAGACGCCGCTGCATAATTCATAGCGCGGGCGCCGGGGCACCGTAAGATATTCCGCGCGCGCCCTGGCGAGCGGGCGGCGGCGGCGGCGGCGGCGGCGGCGGCGCCGGCGATTTGAATGCCCCCGGGAGCGATCGCCAAGCGCCTCGGCGCGGCAGAGGCGGCGCTGCGCTTTTGTTGCGCGGGGGCGTTCGTGGAAGGCCCGCACGTGCCCACCCTGCACCCAGCGAGAGCGCCTGCACCAAAGTGTACGTGCTAAACGGCGCTTATTGTTCTTGTTTTCTACATCAGTATCCTTTTCGTTTCTCTTTCCTTGGTTCATTCTCTCTCTTATTTTCTTTCCTCCCTTGTCTCTTTCTCTCTCGTTTTCTTTTACTCTATTTTTTTTTATTGATGCCTCATTTTTTTCCTGTTATGTATATACTGTATATGAGTTCTTCTGTGTAGACCTTCGAAGCCTAGTGTTATGAACTTTGCTTATTGTTCTTGATTTGTATTGTTCCGTACATCAGCAGTACTCTTTCTCTTTCTGTGGCGCTCTCTCTCTTTTCACTCTCATTTTGTTTCCTCTCTTATATATTTCTCTTTCATTTCGTTTTACTATTACTTTTTTATTACTGCCTCATTTTCTTTGTCATTAACTGCAGACCTTGTTTTATCATATTCGTATTAAAAGCAATTTTGGATCATCACTAGTAAGATGATACTTGATTCTTCTTATTTTTCCTCTACGAAAATTATTTGTAATAAAATGTTTGAGTTAAAAGTGAGAGCTCGGCAAGCTTCTGTGGACCAAAAAAAAAACAGCAACGAAAGAAGTTTATATTTTATTATTTATAATAAAGTGTAACTAGCTCATATTTTGTAGTTGTATTACAGAAAACATATTTAAATAAATGGCTATGTAAACAATCCTGATGAATTATATAGTGAAACAAAAGAAACAAAAACTGAGTCGCATGTAAACATTATGGAAATAGGCTAGAAACAGATGTGCTAAGATACTGAAAATTTTATTGTAATGTTACGGTAGAACCAATTAAGCTTTAAAGCAATAAGGAAGAGATTATCCGCGATAACATTAACATTCCTTGTCCAAAAATATTTCTTAAAAACGTTTCTTTACAAACAGAGCAGGAAGAGAACTTCATTGTTATCCTTAAATAGCCAGTGGGATCACGAAGCATAATTGAGCATTTCATTCGTAGAAACACGTAACGGTATGCCTCTCAGGTTTTGCTAGCAATTGCTGACAGACGCACATGGTTCTTTCCCATACAGACTCGTAAACGCAGACAGGAATAGAGTGTCGTTCAGCACGACCTCCACGTTTAACGGACTTTAACTAATTTACGACAAGCGCGCGGCCAACGCAGTTACCTGCGGCCATGCGCAGAACACGGCGCGATTCTCGTGCGGGGCAACGCTCGCTCGGCTCCGCACGCGCACGCCACGCGCACGGCGCACGCGCACCAGACGCACGCCACTCGCAGCGGATGGCCACCAGAAGCACACCTCAAATGCACGTCAAAAGTTCTTAACGCATATCAAACGCACGCCACGCGCATGTCACGCGCATGCCACGCGCACGTCACGCACACCAGATGCACGCCACACGCAACGCACGGCCACCAGAAGCACACCTCAAATGCACGTCAAAAGTTCTTAACGCATGTCAAACGCACGCCACGCGCACGTCACGCGCACGTCACGCGCATGCCACGCGCACGTCACGCGCACCAGATGCACGGCACACGCAACGCACGGCCACCAGAAGCACACCTCAGATGCACGTCAAACGTTCTTAACACATATCAAACGCACGCCACGCGCGCCACGCGCACGGTTCACGCGCCCCAAACGCGCGGACGCCACGCGAACGGCTCACGTCCCCCAGACGCACGCCACACGCAAGGCACGGTCACCAGAAGCACACGAAGCACACCTCAAATGCACGTCAAACGTACTTAACGCATATCGAACGCACGCCACACGGACGCCACGGGCACAGTAAACGCACACCGCGAACCTGTCAAATGCTCGCCACACACACGTCAAAATTACAGCAAATGTGCGTCAAACCCATCTCAAACGCATGCCATTCACCGCAACACACGCAAGCCAGGCACATGTTACCGGCACCGTACTCGCACCACTCGCGCCACTCGCGCCACTCGCGCCACTCGTGCCACTCGCGCCACTCGCACTCCTCGCACCGCGCCCAATGCGCAGCCTCCTCTGACAGCGACAGAACATATTTAGGAGGGAGCGGTTATTACAAAATTAAATAATTATATGAATCATTCAAATAATTTAAGTTAATAACAGTTCTATAATAATTATCATTCATAAAAGTATAAACATACAATAAGGGATTTATATGGAAACATACAACGAAAATCGACAACATTGCAATGTTTTCTCATTGTGAAATCACGAAGGCTAATAATGATGAATATTTTTCAAAAAAAATGTTTCATTTTAAAATCGAGGAAACATTTAAAATATTGAATTTCAAAATTACTTGTTCATTCTGTTTCAATTGTTAATCGTTTTAAAAAGAATTAACAAATACCTACACATCATTTTACATTACACTATTCATAATTTTTTTTAAACCTGCGTTAATTCTGCAAGTTTCTAATGACGAAATACTTCTCTTCCCCTCATTAATTTCAAGTCGCTCTTGTTTGCTCTGAAGTATGAAAAATTATTTTTAAAGAGATTTATCGATATTTCATCACGTTTGGAGGGCATAATGCATAGGATGCGTTACGAACTGGCCTTACTGCTACCGAAGTCTCTAAGACATAGGTCAATTCAGTTCACTTCAATTCTGCTTTAGTTTCCATTGTGAGATTCAAGCCATCAGGTTTCCTCTTCCGCTTGACCATGCAAATTCCGCTAAGCTCCTTTCACCGTTTGCCAGAGAAAGAAGGTATCAATCGGGCGACAAAACAAGGGATTTAAATTTTTCTATTTTAGGTCTGAGGATCTTTTCCATGCAGTGAATCTACAACATGGGGCAGCCAACTTTGCTTCCCCTTCGAAGAAAGGCATACGAAGATTTTTTTTTGTAGGTCCTACGTTTGATACCAACAGATTTTCAACGCCATCTCAGATGCTGGTTCGATCGTCGCCATTGGATGGGAATTCTCGGGACCGACTTCTCTGATTCACCGGTGCCGTGGTTTCTTTGATCTGTCATTTCTGGAATTCTCTATTGATTTAAGTTTATCTCGATATTTTATGTATCCTTTGTTTACAGGAAAATAGTACCATAAAACACCACAGGTAGAAATGTTACTTGGGCCAAGTTGAAACAGAATCGTTCTAATTACTAAAAGTATCAGTCACTTGAACACTGGATATGTTGAAACTGTCATTAACAATGCATGCATATTGCCAGTTAGGTGTAAAATGTAAATACTTCATTTCAACTCTTAATTTATCGTATTTGATTTCATAATATAGTAAAGTAAGAGTAAAATGATTAAAACAGATATTATGAAACGTAAATTTCCTTTCTCACTGTTAACAGTATGCCATTGCTCTCAATCATGCTGTCCAACCTTGTCTGTACAGAACCTCTTGTACGCTGTAAACCTTTCCCTGAAACCATTCACAAATTGAGAGCCTATCTCTATCGATAAGTCTCCTGCGAATGTTTTCGATGACTGATTCAGGACACGAATAATATTTTAGTTGAAAATTAAGTACACATATAACGTGTGCTATTGACGCAATTGCTTGAGTAATTGGCATTTGTACCCTTTGAGTACAACATTTTGGACCTTCATGTCTCGCATTCCTTCTCAGTCTAGTAGCATTGGTAAGCAGTGCACACCTGCCTCCGAGAAGAACGGCTCGACCTCGACCGAAGGGCGAAGAAGAAGGTGGTTAAGATGATTAAAGAGCTGCAGGGGTGCTGCGGACTAATTGGTTTCACGGACGTTCCCAACCTCGGAGATACTCTAAGTAGTTGCCCAGACAACGGAGCGCCGCGCCGTGAAGCGCAGCCAAATGAAGCGAGCAGCGGGGGCACGGGCGGGGCGAGCGCACGCACACACGCACGCGCACGCTCACGCTCACGCGGGCGCTGGCGCTGGGAACGAGCACGGGCCCCGCAACCCGATTCAGCCGCTATACCTCTCACGACCGGTCAAACACCCGCTAGGCGGATCACGCGTACACGGGCTCGCAGCGTGGTCCGTGCAGCCCTGACGGTGGCTCTCACCCGTAGTTCTCAGCGCGCTCCTTCGCCACACGTCAGTGGCGCCCCCGCGCCCCGCGGCGATGGCCTGCTGTAAGCTCGCTAGCGCGCCTACCCCGCGTCTCATCGTGATAGAACAAGCAGCCCCTGTGCTGCATACTTATATCGCACAGCCGTCGTGCGGTGAAGGCCTGGCGCTTCAATGCACTCCTCCCACACTCGGGGCCGAACTCTACCACTTCAGCTGTTTATCGGCGCCCCCGCCGCTCCCGTCGCCCCCGTGGCCCCCGTCGCTCCCGTCGCCCCCGTCGCCTCTGTAACCCTCTCCCACTTGCCGTAACTGCCTCGCTGTCGCTCCGCCTTCTTCCCCTTCATTGCCACTATCGCATCTTCCGCCCTGCCTCCGTCACCCCCTCCTCTGGCTCTCTATGCGCTTCCACGTGGTCCTCGCCTATTCTGTCGACGCGACGTGTCGGTGCCGAGACGCTGCCTTCCCACGGGCTCTTTGTTTCCGCCGTTGCCGTCCCCATCCTCGCTCACCACCTCCCTCACCGCTAGTCCTCGCTCCCATGCTCTCCCTGGTGCCCGCCTCCGGCCAACGCCCCGCTCCCAGCCCCGCCTCCAACCCCCTGCCAGCTCCGGACGACGGCCCCGGAATAAGCAAGGCTCCTCACGAAACCCGCCTCCAGGGCAGGAAAAGATGGATCACGTACACGCTTCCTGGCGGTGGACTGCGCTCGGAACTGCCCTTTCCCAGACCTGCGCAGTGTAATGTAGGCAAAAAATGTGTAATGCGTGTGTTAAAAGTTATGAACACAAGATTATATGAACTGTTTAGCATGAACATGATGCGCATTATTAATATTATTACACGAATCTTAACTTGTGTATTAAACGAGGTGGTCGTATACACATTAACTATGTTGGAAAGTTCGACACAATAAAAATGATGGTAGAATATTTTTGTGAAGCAATTGATATGCAGAATAATTATTTCAGAATAATTCTCAACATAAAATAAACTGAGACACATTTTAAGGGAAACCCTTTTTCATGCATTTTTCATGTCCTGAAATAATGATTCGAGGATTCTATCGATATAACTTTCTATTAATATCCTTACTTTTTATACAGTTCAGATTCTCAGTGAGATATAGAATTCTCTTATAAAAAGAGTAAAAAATATTCAAAAATATACGGAATATTTCCATTAGCAAAAACAAAAAATATAGAAGTGTTTTTAAAAAGGTATTTCTGCAAGTCAATAATGTAAGCGATCTGAAGAGCCTTCATCGATATTGCTATCAGTCCTCGGCCTTTTCGTTAAGTAGGAACTGCCCTAACAATTAAGTTCTTCGAAGCAGAAAACACTAAAACGCAAAACGAGCAAAGGCAAAAACACGTAAAGTGCGTAGACGAAGATGCGCTTGAAAAGAAGCCGCCAATTAACCCGCGGGGCGCCTTTCAAATCAGTCGCGCGGATGCACGTTACAGCCGAGTCGTTCAGACCGCCGCCGCCGTCGTCGTCGTCAGAGGTAAAGAGGAAATTGAACGCGACGGCAGCGCAGCGCGGCGGAGGACGAGGCGGAGCGCGGGGAAACGGCCCGGGAATATTAAGACGGCATTACGCGCATCGGGAACGGTAACAAGCGCCGGCAATGGAGGAAGTGAGATGTCTTCGCACTGAATGCGATGCTGCTGCCCGCAGGCCGCCGCTCGTTGCTTGTCCGACTGCTTAGCGATGCAGCGTTGGCGGCCGAGGACGTGTCGGGGAGCGGGGGCGCGGCTGGCGCAGGGGTGGGGCGGGATGTTGGCGAGGGCGGAGCGGGGGCCGGGAGGTAGCGGGGCTGGGCGGGACGCAACTGTGACGGATGAGGAGCAGTTGCTAGGTGCCTTCTTAAAATTGGAAGAATGCAAATGGTTTTCGATGGAACAAGACAGTGATGTTTATTTATAATCGTCTGTTTCTGTGAAGATGATTAGATTCGGAAAGGAAAAGCATCTTTTAGTCAAGCAGAACAATCTAATATTCCAGTTTGTCAAAATTTCATGATATGGAGAAATACTGTTGTATTGTTGTAAATTATTATCATGCAATTACACACGCTGGTTGTGGAATACCGAACAGATTCTGTGAAATTTTAATATTATTCTAAAATGTTAAATTTAATAAGTAAAATTAATTTCCTTAAATTTTAAAAATTACATTTAATAAAGACCTTTATCTTTAAAAATTACCTTAAAAAATACATTTAAAAGATGCTTGTACGAGTATTCCTTAGTATAGTAATCCTTACTCGTCCTTTCATAATACATTTCTCAATTGGTTCAGTAGCTCACATTGTTTGAGTTATGTTGATTTTTAAACCATCACTATTTTCTGTCTGTACAACAAAACACTGAAAAAACTTCTCCTGAACATCTGAAGCATCTCAAGAGTAATTTGTAGCCAAGAATCTTGATACATTTCCTGGCTTTTCCATAAATGGGTGTAACACATTGAGAAGAGGTTCCGGAATGTTAGTAGTTAATTGAATGCTCTGAGAGTACTTCAGTCCGGAGAAAGACGAGGCGAAGGAGGAGGATGAGGTGACAGAGGGGAGGCGAAGCAGGAGTCTGCAGTTCGAATGCATGTGACGCGGTCGCAAGTTGTCATTGTGGTGGCTGTAACGTCGAGACGAGACGGGCGCGGGGAGCAGAGCAGAGTAGTGAGCGGGCGAGCGAGCGGGTTGGCGTGCAGGTGGTTGCCCTTGCACCGCGTCGAGCGACGCCGTCTTACAGGCGGGCCAAGGCCCGGGACAGGGACGGGGGCGGGCGCGGGCGCGGTCGCGCGGACGCGCGCGAGACCGCGCTGACGCGGCGGACGGGACGCGGGCGGGGACGCGCGCGCGGGGGCAGCGGGACGCGCGCGGGACGGCGCGCGGAGGACAGGACGCTGCGGGACGCTGGCCGGGGACGGCGGGACGCTCGGGGACCGCTACCGGCGACGTGGACGCTGAGCGGCGACGCGGCGGGCGGGGGACGCGGCGGGACGCGGCGGGGACGCGGCGGGACGCGCGCGCGGACGGCGGCGGGAGGACGCGGCGCGGGAACCAGCAGGGCACGGCGGATCACGGGCGGGGGCGGACGGCCCTGGCGGGCGCGGCGGGGCACGGGAGGGCGCCGGGGCGTTGGGCGGCGAGGGGTGGGCGCGGCGCGGGGGCGCGGGCGGGGCCGGTCGCGAAGCGCTGGCAAGGCCGAGACAGTGCGGGGTCGGGGCGCGGGCGTGGGCAGGGCGACAGACAGCCCAAGCACGAGCAGCCACCGGCGGCTGCGCTATTGCAATTAGTAGCCTCTCGTGCTGTCTGCCGTCTTCTTGCTGTCGCACTTGCGGGCAGCGCCACTCGCGTTGCTACCCATCTCCCCTCTGGTCTCGTGTTGCAGACAGCTGCATCAAGCGCGGCAGCCCCTACAAGATGTGCACGACGCACTGGTGGTACTCGTCGCCACACGGATGTTTGAAAGACAAAATGCGGACAAAATTCGATTCTTCTAAATCGATCTATTTTCATTAATCAAATGTAATTGAAAAGATAAATTTTCTAATGCTTCTCTTATATTTCCGCTTATTTTTCCGTAGAAGCGCAAAAAGGATGCGCTTTTAGAGTCAATGTTTTTAAATTAATCCGATATTCGGATGCCGATTATTTAGTAATATTAATACTGTTATATAATTGAATTTCCTCCACGTAACGTCTCGTCACTGTCTAATTAGTATATTACTCACAAAAGTCACATTTATTACTTTAATTTCTGTTGTAAATAGGGATTCTCCTAAAAGAAACATTACATCTACGTGTCGTATGTTTTAAAAGTTGTAATATGCGTATCATAAAATTTGAAAATATAAGTATCACCAAAGGCTACAGAATACGTTCGTGTACATTTTATCCCCTCCAAATACTTAATTCAAAATTAAATCTTTATATAGAGTTCTAGCTTGAAAGAAAACTGAATAGGAAGATCGCTGCGCACTATGTAACACTTTTTTTTTAAGGAATTATCTGGCGTTCTCCGAGAATTCATGGGAGGAAAGCACGCAAACTTGGCCGCCAATCGTAACAGCCCGCCTGTAGAGTTTTCATCCTCGCAGAAACATCGTCCGACCCAACTATTTAGCTGGGGTTGGAACTCGAGCAAACCACCTCTCGGTATACGACTTTAAAGTTGCGAATTTCGTTTTGCGAAGGAAGCTGTGTTTGTGCGCTTTTTTCTTCTTTTTTTTTTCTTTTTCTATCCGGCCCATAGCACGCCGGTGGCGTCATCGTCAGCAGCTTCCTCATTCATCCGCTCGTTACACTCGCAACAAATCCGCAGAACCTGTTCGAAATCGCTGCGCTGGTGCAGGTTTGATTGTCATAATAAGGCAGAAAGTCGTTCGTTCTGCTGGTCTAACGCATGCAATCTCATGGCTTGTCATACAGTACCATGACTTTCAGAATGTGAGAGACGGACATAAAATATTTATAACGTGTACTTCTATGATCTTCGTCCATTGCACTCCATGATCTTCCATTGCGTCTCTTGTACGAGCCGTCAGTCCATTGCACTCCGCTGCTCTGAAGCATGTTCACGTATACGTCCATTCGCAGTTCGTTGATGCTAGCGCGATGTATCAATGTCATTCTGCAACTTATCACACGGTGGAACTACGAAACTCATTTTTTTATGATTTTTAAAAGGTTATCCAGAAACTATTTATAGCGCTTCAAAAAGGGAAGCTTTTTAATGTCATGATCTGTAACGCCTCCAAATAAGAAGAGATTAACATGATATTTGAAACTTCATTATTTATTACATACATTATCGCTCAATTTTTACACACCTCTTACTTTCAAGCAGGAAACACTTCCTACTTTATTATATTCCTGCATTCCGGATATTTATGTAATAAGTTACGTAAATACAATGTTTACCAAATACAACGGGAAAATTCTGTAATTATAGACTGTCTGCTAAACGAACACCAAATCTATAAAATCATCAGAAATGTATGAAATATCAGATGAACAATAAAATTTAAAAAAGACGGCATTATTCCCACTTCAAAGTATATGGATATATGTATTCAATACTTCTGAAAAATATTCATTCATTCAGTCAGTCGTTTCCCTTTTGAAGCCGTGAAAGTGAAAACCAGCACCAAGCTAGAGGTCTCGAACCCTTAATACCCGGACGTTCACCGAAAAATACCAGAAAAAATAGACACTCCAGCTGTATCTAATCCGATGAATCTTTCGTAGCACCACCTATGCACACGGGCGTAGCGCGCTTGACTTTGCGGAAGAGGTTGAGGGGCAACGGGTCGAGGGCACCGGCGAGCGCAGAGGTGCGCGATCTCGCCCCCTCCCTTCACGCACTTCCCACACACCACGGATCGCCGCCGATACACCAGCACCTCGCCCTCCCCCCGCCCCGGGCTAATACTGCATTCACCGGCGCCGACACCACCAGAGCCGACACCGCCTCTGACACCGCCTCCGACACCGACACCGACACCGCCTCCCACACCGACACCGCCTCCCACACCGACACCGCCTCCCGCACCGACTCCGCCTCCCACACCGACTCCGCCTCCCACACCGACACCGCCTCCCACTCCGACACCGCGGTGCACCGCCTCCCACCTCTGACTCCACCTCTGACGCTATCGCCACCACCACAACTGCCACCACTTCTACCACCTACATCACTTACACATTCGCCAGCGCCGCCGCCGCCGCCGCTGCTCAGGCGTAGGTCATCCAGGTCCGCGAGGAGGAAGAAGGCTGTAAACCGCGGTCGCGAGGGGAAAGGGAGAAAGTATAAAAGGGGATAAGAGGCGAATGACCACGGGCCAGCCTGTATAAACCACGCGGACGAGTATTAAAACTGTAAGTGCGGGCAATCGAGCGAAGCGACCACCCGGAGAGACCGCCCGCCCGAAATCTGCGCGCGGCCCAAGGCTTCATCTGTGTAGCCTCTGACGTCGGAGCAGGCGTTCGCTTGGTATCGTGACACCACACTACAAGGAGTGTACCATAGCGCATCAGTCAAGTGTATGGGTCGAAAGCACTTAGGGTCCACGCGTGGTAGGTTCTGATTGAGAACTTTTAAAAGTGCTATGGAGGGCATTTGTATTTGAATGCGGCAATTTTCGGGGTGAATTATCAAAATAATATGGGGTGTTATTATAAATAGTGGAAGCTTGGAGTATTCGTAGTGACGTATTGGATCCATAGTACTAACAAAGAAAACATGTTTACTTCTTTTCGGCATAGGTTCTCCCTATTTGTGTGTCTGGGTCATTTTGCTCGAAAACGAAGAAAATGAGATATTGTATTGGCCCTCGTATGTTTTGCGATGTTTTGTTTCATGCTTTTTTACAATTTCTTCGCACAGTTTTCTCCGTATGGCAAGTAAGAGTTCTCCACACCGAAAGCTCAATCCTTACTCTTGAAAAGATATGATTCATTTTTACTACAATTTGTAATTCTGTTTTAAAGTTATTTTTTAAATTATTCGCTTTTTCTGCGAAACAAAGAATTTATACACAAAAATACAGTTGCAGTATACTGCAACTGTTCATTTTTTTCACAAATCACAAAGACCATAAAGAAGCAAGCTCATGTAAGAAGAGACGATGCATTTAGTAGTGTCGACTTACGTAATTTTTTACATTTGGTTCAACCACCGAATTTTTGTTTATGTCAATTATAAAGCTTATACGAATATCAATCACACGTTATTAATTTTGTAACTGCTTTCGGGTTCGGTTCTGCCCAAACCTCAATAGATTATCTGAGCAGTTTGGTTAGAGAAGTTAGTCATTATTGTCAAAGCAAGAGTCTGTGAATTCCCTCATCGATTACATTACGAATATTCAATACGATTGCTTCTATTACCATTTCTAATTTAATTTGCACATTAGTAATAAATCAGTCATAATGATCCGAATGACTGTGGTAATGGGTGTCAAGATCACTCGGTAGATTCTTTCACTTTCATGTTGGGTATCGAACCGATCGACGCAAAAACCATCACGTTCCGAGCGGCGTCGCTGCTCCCTGCCCCTGACAGTAATGACCTTATCAAGCGGCGCTGAGATCTTAAGCTCAAGGGTACGTTGTATCGCACTACTAGCGTGATAGCAATCGCAATGCCATCGACCTTTCTCTAACGAAGGCCGTGTCCGTGCGCCCCGATGCACAGTGCGGGGAGTTACAATTACTCCCGGGCAGAAATCAAACTACTCAAAAACGTTGAATGTGGTTAATTGAGCGCCCTCAAAAATGTTTTAAATTCGTGTTTTTGTTGAAAAATATGGAATTTATTAAAATTGAAAGCTGTTTAATTTATATTTTTTAATACATTTTAAAGAGTCTGACAATAACCCTGTAAGCAGAGATTTTGATGAAGATCTCAAATCTCTTTTGATGTAGAATCTACAAAATTAGCAATAAGCGCATCGTTTTGTATTCAAGCGTGATGATTTGTGGTAATGTCTTCGCGACATCTAAAATCGTTGCGAGCCCCCTGAGATTTCCCTTGTGGTGAACTTATCTAGTCTCACTGCAGAGGATATTTTCTGTTGGCGATCTTCTGGCCAGACTGTGCCCCCACACTTGATTCCATATGCCTTCAAAATAATGAACTTTGTGGTGCTCTAAGAGTTCCTGTCTTGATAGCCAAGTAATTTATTTATCCTTCGAGTAAAAATCCATATTACCAGTGTAGGTGGCTCAGGGTATCGTCTGACGTTACTGCCGTGCGTATGACAGGGAGGTTTTAGGTTCAAGTTCCGACTGTGGCAGGATTTCCGACACTAGCCAGAAGATAGCTAGGCCGAGTTCTGTCGTTGTCTGGAAGAGAATTCTAGTGGCCGGCTGCTTCTATTCGCTAGTTTTCCGTGGTTTTTCTAAACAGCACCAAGCGAATGCCGGAGCAGTACACTAACAAACGGATCACGGAGTTTGCGCGGTCTTTTTTTCGTTTTCCTTGTCGTATCCTCACCCCTTACTTTCACACATTTACACGCACATTCACCACACAACCACATATGCCGCGGGACCAGTCAGAATCTTGGAGCTGATCCCGACTGGCGCGGTTCTCCGCTTGTGGTAGATATCTGGTTGGGGAAAACCCCGCTAGCTACCTGTAGGTCGTCACTGGTTCTCACCATCCAGCGGGGGGAAATCCACCTTCCGAGGAAAACACATGCACTACACTTACGGAAGTAACGACCTTAGCCGTTGACGTGCCCGGAATCACTAATCAGTCAATCACTCAAAACGTAACATTATCGTGAAATAAATGTATAATGCATGTCTTTGAACATTTTCTCTGGTAATCGCAGTTATTTCATTGAATTGTGAATTCGCTTTTTATTTGCGATGAATACTTCCGAGGAACTCGAAAATTTGTACGTGTAAGATTCCGCGGCTCGAGTTCATGACTTCTTGGCTGTCCGGGTGACAGGGCTGTCACTACCCGGAGGAAGCCTGCGATACGACAGTCGAAACGTCGGCCTCTCAACCAACCACGCGCCGTCACCCGGACAGACGGACAAAAATTTGCTCTCAACAATAAACAAATTCGAATTTTGACAGGGTAGAGTTGCAATTCCACGCACTGCGCGCCTGGCGGTGAGCAAGCAAGCAAGCAAGCGAGCAGGCAGGGGCGACGGTGGAGGCGGAGCGATCTCCTCCCGCGGGCGGGTGCTGACCCGCTCCTTCCGAGGCAGCCGCGCCTTTATGCCCGGTCGTAATCGGAGAGCGTTGCACTCCCTCAGCTGAGGCGGCGCGGGCGGTTCGTTCACACTGCACCTGGCAGCGGGGGGAGGGTGCTTCAAGACGTGATGCATATGTTCCGACTTACGGTCTGGGTTTTGTACGTGCTTTCCACAGCAGAGCCTTTATTACGGTTATGCTCGTTTAAATGCCGGAATATAGGATTTTTAAGAAAATTTGATGCTCTAGAGAGAAAATCGCTGTCGGGAAGTGAAAGATTTGCGCCACAGGATACCGTATGATTCTGCTTATCCTTTGTGAAAGGGTCATAAAGGTGATGTAAGTTAAGTATCAGAATTTGATATTAAAATACTGATACATCTACAGTGTTACAGATCAGTTCACGTGGTCTTCATGATCGGTTAAGGTATCATATAAATCGAATTATTGAGATAACACCGTAATAACAACTACAGTTCGTCGTGGACAAAAAAATTACAATCTTCAATACGATTGAATGCACGGATTCATTTTTAAATTCAGCTAAATGTTTCGTAATTGGCTTGTATAAATTCAGTAGTTTGTATACAATTTCTATGCACGTTTATTTCATGTTTAATCAAACATACATTTTGGCCCTCGGTTTGTATATGCTGAAAAAACAAAAACAGAAAAAATCTTAATATCCGATGAGTGTTGTAGTACTTTCTGGGCGTAGGAAAGGGCTTAAGCCATGATGTCTTCTTTCCTTAAGGCTGATTATTTGCCTTTGCTTTCCACTTAATGAGAATGGTAGGATGATCAGGAAGGTTGAACAGTGAGAATGAGTGGTGTGGTGTTCAGCTAGTATGAGTGCTTATGAGGAAGCCAATCCAGCCACAGCCGCATGGAGAAAGCACCCATGTCTTAAGTTTAAGCGTGTCGTGCAGCCTTCGGTTCTTCGAATTTGAATGCAGCTCCAAACCCTTGCACCACCAATATTGGTAATCGTAATGTGTCCTAAATGAAATGCTAATTAATTGTACGGGATCGGTGGATATATTTAGACCTAAATGATATTATATCTTACATTTAGATATATCATTTCAAAGGATGAAAACAATATAATGGAAGAGTCAGATATCAAATGCACTTCTGCATTTTCTGCATTCAGTAGTTTAAAAAAATAGAAATTGCAGTCGTTTGTGTTAATGAAATAGCCGGATTAAAATTTTAATGCGACTGTAACTGCCGATGTATTTCTACAGGAGTGTCAAATATTGCTTTCACTTTCTTTGAGAGTGATTTACTGGAAAAAACATCAGAAAGAAAATTAGTGACTCCAACGGAAACAATACTGTCGTAAATGGAATTGCTTATTGTTTTCATTTAAAATTGCAGAAGTTGCGGAAAGTAGGCTGCTAGAAGTATTGAATGTTTTCTGCAAAACCATCAATAAAATGTATCCCTTTCATTCTGAAATTTCTGAGCGTTGCCCGTTTAGTCTCGTTCATTGATGCGCCGTTCGCTTTCTTTTGGCCATTACAACAGTACTTCCCGCCCTCATAGAAAAGTCTGAAAGACGTTTGCACGCAGTTGTTATGAAGTTTGAATGGAGAGAAAGGGGAAAACGAAACTATTGTCTTTTGTGACTCAAAGACACGCTTGATTGAGCAAAGTGTTCCATGACTTTGTGCTTTATCTCGGGGGAGAGCTTTCACAATCTTCAATTCCATTCCATTGCATTGCATTTCATTTCCTTTCTCGACTCCGTAAGTCTGAGAGGGCTTCGATTGTATCTACCAGTGTCTTTGTTAGTGTCTTTCTATTTTTGTACATCGGTAACTGGAAATGTCTCGAATTGTCAGTGCTTCACCTTGTAACTAAAATTGTTAACTGTACTGTTCTAAAATGTTGAGCTCTGAGACAACAAAGAGCCTGGACAAAACCAATAAAGACCATATAGAACGAAGATATAAATTGTAAAATAATAATGCTTATAAATCTTGTTATAAATTATTTTCCGATAGAACGTATTTCGGAAACAAGGCTGGGAGGTTACAATGTGTCTTTTGCGACCAACATCCCAGGTATGACATTGTCTGGAAATGTTGAAATATTGGGTATGTCTTGTTGTTAACAAACATAATATATCTTTAGTACCAAATTTCGTCTTATTTAAATTAAGGGATTATTTAGTTTACAATGATAAAAAAAGTGTTTTGTTTTTATACACGTATTTTTCTAGTTCAGTAATATGTTCCCCTATCCCAAGAAGATAACTTATCTCTACATCTCAGAAAGACATTTTATCCAGATTTCGTTTAGGTACTGTTCTTGAAATTAAACTTTATTCATCTGTCTGTTCCAGAACTGTTAAACCTTGTTAGAAGGGCTTCCATCGGTATTTTTGTAATTTTTTTGTGTTGTCGTACGATGCACAGGCAGCTGCGGGGGCAACCGCACAGCTTGAAATGAAAAAGTGGCGAGTTCGTTCCCCTGCGTAAGACAAGGATATTTGTACATTCATTGCTGTTTTGAAGGCAATGGCAAACCACGATGTAGCCATAATATAATTGGTTTCATCCTTAATTTATAGTTACTTAATGATACTAATCCAATGACTGAAAACTTGAATAATAATAATAATAATAATAAATAATAACAATAAATAATAATAATAATTACTATAATAATACAATAATAATATAATAATAAAATAATAATATAATAAAATAATAATATAATAATAAAATAATAATATAATAATTTATATTAAAATAAATTCCTAATAAAATAATGTTCATTACCACGATTTTTCTCTTTGTTGTGTATGTCTCCCATCTCTGGAACTGACGTGTCTCTTGTGACGTGATCAGAATGGTGTATTTTTTCTGCTCCGGCAGGTTTGCTATATCGGTACATCGTACACTGACAAAAATTATCGATGTTTAAAATATTGCTGTTTTAAATATGATGAAACATATGGGAATAACATGTCCTGGTTCTAATATGATACATAACAAGTTAATTTTAGTTTAATGCATACTCTGCCTTAAAATTGACTGTCATCTTAATTTTCTAATCGGTGTTTTATGTAGTTAAGGTTGAAAATGTATTTCAACGATATTACGTCGTAAAACATAATCAAAAAGGTAATGGAGAAACTGGAGAAAGCTTTCCTGCCGTCTGGGGATCGACAATAGTGATAGTTGTGAATGGCTGTTGATTGCGAGCGATCCTCCCCGAAAATTAGATACTGGAAATATCATTTATAAATAAATGTCACGATATAAAAAAATAATAGGACATTCTTTTTTAATTATCGATGTTTCTGAGCAAAATATGTCGATCTGAAGAAAACATAATATCGACGTTATAAAATCGATGGTTCTGCTCTAAAATATCGAAGTTTTAAAAACATCGATGTTTTTCTGCCATCCTTAAGTGGCAGAGGAGGGGGAGAGGGGAGGTTGATCGCTCTGGGTGGGCGCGCGAGGTTTCGTTCCCTTCCGCGGACGGAGCAGATGGGAGGCGGCGGCGGCGGCAGGCGGCGCGGCGCCGCGCGGGACGTTTCGCGCGCTGCTGGGCGCGGCGCGGCGCGGCGGCGTCGCGCGCGCGCGCGTTCGTCCGTCCGTCCATCCGCGCCGTGACCGTCCGCGGGCGCTATCAGCGCCATCGCGGCCCGTTAGGTTGTATAACACGGTACACGCGTGCAATTCATCCAACAGCCGACGGCGGCCGCCGAGCGGGCGGCGGCGCGGCGCCGGACGGCAGCGGCCGGGGTAACGAGCAGGAAACTGCCCGCAGTCGTCAGACCCGACGCCGCCTCGTCACCGCGTCCACCGCACCGCCGTCGCCAACACGCCCTAGCCCATTGCCTCCCTTGTCGCCTCCGCCGCTGTGTACGCTGTCGCCATTAATGCCACGTTCGGCACACCGGCCACTCAACCCGTGCCGCTGCCGCCCGCACTGCGGCGTTCTCCGACGGCATCGCACCACCACCGTCTCCACCGCCCGCGCCTCCGCCTTCTCCTCCTCCTCGCGGCCGTCTGAGATCAAAAGCAAATTGCAGGCTCGCGTCGGCGCGGAACGGTCTTCCGGCCCCGCGCGCCCCCCGCCCCGCCCCCTCGGCGGAGACAATCGCGCCAGCGGTTCTTCCTCGTCGCGTTGCTTTCTTTGCGCCGTCCGCGACGCACTGCGTGCAACTTACATTGTTCCGCGTCGTGTCGCGTTACGCACCGCCATTAGTCGCCCCGCGCCCTGCGCCCCGCGCCCCGCACCCCGGCCGGTGGGACCGCGCGCCGCGCCGCGCCGCGCCGCTGCGCCCGGCCTGATGGCTTTATACGCTCCGCTGAATTGGCGTCCTATCGCAATTTGCATGTGTCATCGCCTGCTGGGTGGCATGACATGCTGACCTGCTTGCGTTACATGGCCAGACATCCTTGTTGACTTCCTGTTCGGTACGTTGTGTCTTTATTTGTTTGTCTTGTTTGGTTTTTTTGAATGATAAAAAGTTTTTTCATGTATGTCAGTTACTTCATTGGATTGGATTCACTCGCCTCCGAATTGCCCCAGGTTTTATGATTGTTCGATATGTCGTGAAGGTCTACGAGGAAGCAGTTGACTGGTATAAGAAGTATTTCCGGTTTCATTCTTCACGGTTCACGAGTCTTGTAAGTGGAGGTAGTCTAGATTTATTTTTGCAGGTAGTTTTAGAACGAATTATTGCACATCGGATGCTTCTAATTCTATTCTTTTGGAAATGTTAAGTAGTCTAAATCATATTCCGTTATTTACTTAGAAAGCCAAAATCATCAGTTGAAATTACACCTGAAAGTCTTCGATGGGGAAATTGGACGGAGTTCAAAATCCTTAAGGGAGATCAGAGACCGGTCATAATAAGCTTGTCGCTTACATTTTCTAGAACCTACAAGGTTTCCATGTTATTAGAGTAATATTAATAACTAATAAAACGGCTCAACAACTTTCTTTCCCGAGTTTATTCAGTAAACGACTGGCTTGACCCGATGGTCGGAGGCTGAAAGGACTTAGAAAAGAGAGAGGCAAGTGAGAGTTATTAGCATTTATTAACTAGCTTGATTGGCCTATAAGTACCATGAGACGGTTCCGTGGCTGATTAGTGAAGTGACTCTAGGTTTGATCTGTGAAATGACTTGAAATTACTTTCAGGGCTTAACGGCATCATCAAATTAATTTTGTTTTTCATTTTCAATGATATAATAGTATTATGAATACAAAAAATATTAAATATAGAACTAGATTTTAATTATTGATTAATTTATTTTGTTTTTGTTTTCGAAGTTAGTGGATTTTCGTGATCGTAGTTTACTAAAGTAATAGTAAATAGAGTTTTTGCAAGACTGGGATCCATTGTCTTAATACGTAAACATTATCTTCAATAGTATCTTAAGGAAAAAGAAATTTTGCAAGTCGTACAATCGAAAGCATACGTTAAAACTAGGAACTAATTGAAACTGAATACCTCTAACAGGATCTAAAAGCTTTTATTGACCATCTATGAATCTCTGAATTTATTTTACTTTTATAAATGTACAATGTATGGAATCTGATTGTATCACACGAATATGTAATACATGTTTAGGTCTAATGACAATTTTAGTTTCCTAGATAGTCTTAGAATGTAACCCCGCAATTATACTAATACATATTTATATTGTTTATATTAATTAACCCCGCAATTTTACTAATGAGTACTTATAGGAACTAATACATATTGTTTATATTATAGGAATGGGAAATGTATCACAATTATAATACCATGTGGAGAAGGAATTAATATTTCATGACAATCAATGTAGCCTCATATATATATATATCCTCAAATCTTAAAAAATGACGTTAGTTTATTCCTGGCATTTGAATTTACTTGAGAAATATTTACCATTATGTTCTTGTCATATTATATTGGAACTGTGGATGTTGAATTTGTAGTTACTTCCACGCTCATTGTGCGTTAGTGTTGATAACGTGTTCAGAGGTGGCAACGAAAACTATGTAAAGTGAAAGTTTGTCGTAGATGACAAAACAGGGAGAATGGCGGGACCCTTCATCGAAATGCTGTCGTTTGATGCCGGCGCATGCGCAGTACAATTCTTCCCAAAGTTACGTGGTGTTTAGTCTTTCAAATCCACGACTTGCAAAATCTCTCTAGTGTAGTGTACCAAAGTTCACTTGCTCCCCGTCTTAAGAATTTGAAGAAAGCACAACCGCGGAAAACAATATTTTGCTCATGCGCGGTGGATGGTTTCTTCTGCTCTCTTCAGCTAGAAATACAGAAATGGAGCGTGGATGAAATATTGAAAGGGGGTTTCACTTGTTCACTTCAGGTTAACCGACGGCCGAACGAAGAGCTACTGACGTATGTATCAGGTCGCCGTCTTCTTTCTTCTCGCAACTCACGTTTGTATGAAGAGAAGCATCTATGAAAGAAAAAACATTGGATTACTATAATAATTTTGAAAAACTCACCAAAATGTGCGAGTAGTTGATAATTCTCAAACATTGCCGAACATTATTATAATAATGAATGCTCACTTTACATTTGTTTCTTTCATAGCTTGTATCGAGCCATCTCTTCCTATTCTATATTAAGACATGCCTGGTCTGCCATGATATAGCAGACGGTACTTGACATATAACAGCATGGACAAACTTTAACATGTAACAAAAACTTGAAACAAAAGGTGAACAGATATGAGTGGGAAAAGCAGCAACACCGGTTGCGGAGACGTCAAGACAACACCTTGCGATGGTAAAGTCACGCATTTATCATTGCATGGTGTACAAATCTTGCTTACATGATGAACAAACAGCCGTGAGTCTGAAGAACCTTCTGGGATAGAGCTGCGGTTGACTGCTCTAATTAGTCGCTTCCTTGATCACTTCCAGGCATGCGCCCGGGCAGCGTCCTACACACCGGACAACAGGCCCCACGTGATCTTACTTTCCCATTCCGTTTCCTTCCTATCTGTGGGCGCCATCGACCTAAAAAACAGCTTTCAAAAACTGAGCGGAAATCT
This sequence comes from Gryllus bimaculatus, assembly GCA_017312745.1. Lineage (NCBI taxonomy): Eukaryota > Metazoa > Arthropoda > Insecta > Orthoptera > Gryllidae > Gryllus > Gryllus bimaculatus. The sequence goes on along the minus strand of BOPP01000015.1, from coordinate 1,793,499 downwards.
CGTAGAAAGAATCCGTACTACGAACCGAAGCCGGGATGCTCCGGAGGTCGCCCGGTGAATGAATGGCTGCGGAGACACAGGGGGCTCTGTGCATGGCCTCCTTGTGCGCTTTCCTTCGACCGCCGAACGCCGCCGATTGTTTCCGCTCGGGGTTTCTCCTAGCTTCACTCGAAACTGAAATTTCGGTTTCGTTTCGTAGGTTTCGCGTTTGTTTTGCTTCGCCACTTGACCTCTTGACCACTTGGTGGAAGTGGTTCTTAGTTTGCACTGGCGTTAACATATATGGCATCGTTTAAAAATGTTGAGGCCTTTCAAAATTTTCGTTTAAAACTTATTTGATCCATAATGGTATGAATGTTATTTATATGTTCTCTAAGACACGTTGTATGTTTTCAACTAGTGACTAAGGATCGCAATAACAGTTGCAAGGTTTTGTTGGGGTTTAAGAGGGAAGAGAATAAAAAAATTGCTCGAAATGTTTAAACATTTAGACCTCTGAACCAAAGTTCGAAAAGTATGACACAAAATTCTCATTTGAACTGCTTCCTTGAAACATTTGTTGATTAGTAGCTTAATGTTGCTTCAAAATTATTTATGAAGTAATTAATGCTAGAGAATTACTGAAATATCTCTTATAATGTACATTACCTTCTTTCTACACAACATTCTTAGTCATAGTATGGCTTTCCAATTGACTAAAGCATGATATGGAATATTACTTTTTTGTTTTAAAATAAAACTACACAACGAAATCGGTTTAAAGAAATACGAAGACACATAAGCATTTGAAAGTCTAATTAAACTCGTAAGCCGGACTCGTTAAGACCTAGGATATGATTTTATTGAAGAGATCAAAGGTGCCAATGTCATAAAAAAGGAAACGAAGATGCCATCAAATTAATCGAGAAGTAAAGAAAAAAATGTTTGTGTAAAAACAAATATGTTAATGACGAAATAAGCTGTACCTACGTACGTAGCATCTTTGTATCTTTAACGATTGAAAATTATTTTATTTATTTATTTATTGTGGTTTCGAGAGCTCTTAATTGCACGAGGCCTCCGTGCGATTACATAATTATGAATGATGACGCAGTGAATGCTGATGAAGCAAAGGCGGAATGGAGGGCAGGAGAAATGGGAATTTCTCGAGCAAACCCCGAGCCAACAGCTCGCTTTGTCTACCAGAAATTCTACAGGTCTTGGTCGGAGATCGAACCCTTGTCCCAGCGATGTAAGGCGTTTGCGTTTTCTATTAAGCGGCAAGACACGGAAAGATAAATAGGGGGTGTGACTTACGTAATTCTGCCTCAATAATATTTTGTTGACAAATGTTTGGTGATCTAAGATTGTTACGATTAGAATATATTCCTTTATGTATTTCTCACAGATTTCGTTCCGCTAGGACTCCCCACCTGCGTGTGACGGTTCTGATGGGATTCCCCTGTCTGGATTGAGGGGAATGATGGGGCGGTGATTTGGGGAGAAATGATGACGCTCGGTCCAGGGCCGCGGCTTTGTGTAGGGTGCGGCTTTGACATTCACCTGGAAGTGATCGGGAAAACCACTGACTACGACCTACGAATTAGTCTCTAGCAGGCAAAACAAATCCACAGACTGACTTAAATTGTAGTTGTAAATTTCTGGGCCTGTGCCGGAATTGAACCCAAGACTTGCCAATCACTGGTGCCCTGGAGTTGTACAGCATTCCCTTTACTCTCACCGCCACCATTGTTGGTAAGCAATGTACTCCAAGCAGAATTTTAATTTTAATTTTGCCGGTGATTTCCATTAAGACATCCGCCTACGAGCAGTAAATATTGTAACAGCGAGGCGCCACCTGGGTGGGCGGCGTGGGCGTGTGCGGACTGAGGGCGCGGGCGATGGCGAGCTGAGGTGGCTGCTCTGGGGGGTCAAGCGCCGACGCGGCATCCGCCCGGGGGCGGCGGTGAAACGGAGAAAACGGCGGGCGGCTCGGCGCGGCGCGGCGGTGTGACCTGGTATTCGAACCGAGGTCCCCCGGCGCGGCGGGTGGGGTCGGGGGCGTCGAGTGGAGGGCGCGTCCTCGGGGAGAGCGCAGGTGGATGCCCTGCCCGGCGGCGGCGCCCTCTCTCCCGGCACGCGCTGTTTGGCCAGCCGCTCGCCGGTCAGCCCGCGACCCCGCCCCGCCGTGCCTGCTCCCGTGCCCCTTCCCGGTCCTGTCACAGCCCCGCCCCTCCTCCACAGTCTTGCTCGCCGATCCTGCTCCGACCCTGCTCACCGACCCAGCCCGACCCCTGCCCCAAACCCTTGCTTTCGACCCGACCCTGCCCCGATCCCTGCCCCGATCCTGCCCGCGATCTGCCACTCGATATCCTGCCCACGACCTGCCGAGACAAGATAACCCTGCCCCCCCCACCTACCCGCACCACTGTCCCGACCCCTGCTCGACCCTGCCCGACCCCTGCCCTTGACCTGCCAAATCCTGCCCCTGATCTCTGCCCCCAACCTGTGCCCCGACCCCTGCCCCCGACCCCTGCTCCCTACCCCTGCTCCGTACCGCTGGCCCTGCTCCCGTCCTCGCCCTGCTCTCGCCTTGCTGCCCCGGTGCTGACCCCTTGGTGACCCCTGGATGTTGTTGTTGTTGCTCGGCTCAAGAATCGTTCGTGATATGAACTTGAAAAACGGACGAAGCCCTCTTTGGGCATAGATTCAATATTTTCTTCGACAGTGTAATCAGTTGTACGATAGATCTTAACTGCCCAGGCGATGTCACGGCTTAAGTTGGTCGGGCAATAGCATCTTGATCACCGAGTCTTCTTCTGAATATGACCTTAGGGAACTCAAATACCTTCAAGCATTCTTCCCCGTTGTGAGAACCATATTGTGGTGAAATATTTATATCTGGTGCCGTTAACTGAGGCTTTCGAGCGGCGTTTGAAAGTGCAGTGGCTCTTTAGCGGCTAATCAGCCATCAACACCCAAAATTACATGATGTAGATCGACGAAACTTCCAAATTTGTTGTGATCTGTGGTTTCATTGAAATATCAGAGCGTAACGTCTGATACGTTACATTTTTACGCGAACAGTAGGCTCTCGAGCTAATTTGCTGGCGAACCAACAGAACCTCCCGTGCTACGGGTTGGGTATCCGCCCTTTCTTTGAATGGACGAGGTACGCTACCGCCGATCGCGTTAGTCCCGTTGGCCACCGCGCCGCCCGACCGCCCACGGAGCGCCGCCTTCTGGGAAGGCGCCGCGACGCCCCGGGCGGCGCCGCGACGCCTCACGCGACGCGCGTGGGATCGCCCGCCGGGCGACGCCGCTTCGCCACCGTTACGCGGCGCTCCCTCGCCCGGCCCCTCGCCGCCCTGCCCCTCTCAGCCTCGCCCCGCCACACCTTCTGCCCTGCCTTTGCGACGGTCTCCTGCCCAGATTCGTCTCGCCGCATCCCATCTCCTTTCGTCCGCCCTTCACAAACCTGTCCCGCCTGGAACTGATACGTCCCTTCCCGATTCATCCATCCCGTCCCGTCCCGCTCCGCCGCACCTTCTGCCCCGCCCCTTGCCCATATTCTCCTCCTCCCATCCTATGGCACTCCGTCTCCCCTGCACTGACCCGTCCCGCCGTGAACGGAATCGTCCCATCCCGCCCGGCCCCGGACCGGACCGGACCGGCCCTTCCCCTCTTCATCTTCATCCACCCGCAGCACCCTGACCCTTCCCTGTCAGTTTAGCCCTCCCCTTCTGCCCCTTCCCTTGCCCCAGCTTCGTCTCGGTCAGACCCGTGTCACACCATGCCCTCTTCACCGATCCGTCACGTCATGAACTGGTGAACGCCCCGCCCTGCTCCTGTCCACCTCTCTCTGCCCCGACCCGACACGACCAACCCCGGACCTTCCCCTATTCATCTTCCTCCGTTCCGTTCCGCTACTCCCGTCACTATCAACCTCTCCCATCACCCCTCAATCATACCCATTCTATCTTTATATCTTTCTATGGTCGTCTTCTCCTTTCTCTGTCTCTGCACGTCTTCACAAGTCGATATAAACACAGGATGAAAAAGAAATGCATTCAAAAGCTTTTTCTGACTAATTATTGTTATGAAAATCATCCTATTGAACTGAAACTCTCGACCACCTACGATACTCTTCTATTTGTCTCTCTCCCTTCTATCACTTCCTCCTCCACACTACCTTTATCTCACTTCATTTGCTCCCTTTTTATAGTTTTTTCTTTGTTGATTTAACATTGTTAACTTCGCCGTTCTTAAGTGGTTGTGCATGCGTGTGCGTATGTTTGCGTGATCCTTTTGCTTCTCTTTAATCCCACAGCCTGTGAATCGAGCGACGTTTCAGTATCATTCTTCTATATTTTCGCGATCGCCTTCCCATTATTCTCGTATTCCACCTCGAGGCGGCAGTCTGGCCCGCTCTTTATTTCGTTTTCCTCCTTTCGCAGCGTCGTTCCAAGGAGGCAGGAAGTCGTTCGGCGTTCGGTCGGTCGCTCGCTCGCTCCCATTACGTTGCGCGCCACCGTAATCATGGATATTCGAATACGTCCTACCGATCGCGGCCGCAAACCACCGGTTAGCTGCCTCCTGGCTCCTGATCAAAGAGTCGTCTCCCTGCGGGGGCTATATGAGATTCCCATACTGCATGCGCGTTAGACCAGTTCCTTACTTAACTTACTTGACCCTTAGCCCCTGATTACGGCTTCTTCTGATCTACGGCATTGCCAAATGCTAGGTCGCACAAGCTAGGTCGATGAAGCACTTACCTCAGGAATATTTTAGCGATTTTTTATACTTATGCAACATTATCTGAACGCACTTACCTCTTAGCGTAACTGCTATTTACGTACATAATAATGGACTAGTGTGTATAATAAATAATAATGTATAAACTTTTCAGTTTGGGAGATCTAAATTTTTACTGCTTAGGTATGTCTTCATTTTTCCCTTTCTAACAATCATGTTTTATACTAGCTTAAAGATGTTGCGATAAAATAGGTCAATCTGGGTTTTTGTATAAAAATATAAAGACGATTGTTTCCCATGCCAGAGAGATTTTCTTAGTGTGCATTTTCTGAAAAAAATCCGAAATTGAAATGAAATCGTCAGATAAAAGTGAAAGTATTATCGAATGAAGTAGTGAATGAATAAGCCCGATATTTTATTTTAACGTTCGTTACGGTTGGAAATGTGAATCGGTTTAAGGCGTAAAAATTGTAAATTGACTATTATTCAAAATTCATAAAAACGTGGTTTCTCATGAAAGTTTTACTTTTTTCAATTTAGCTTCTTACATATTTAGATTTGGCCACCAAAGAAATAAACTGATATTCATATTCCTGACACGGCTGAGGACCAAATGTAACGTCCATAATTCTTAAACTTATTCCCCGAGAGATAATTTCCAGCTACAGCAGTATGCAGGCCTTACTATTTCCTCGAACATTCGTAATCATTTTCCAAATATTCAGAATCGTTATAACGCTTTTGGTCCTGCACTTTGTTCATTGATTTTTAAAGCAAAATTTTCCTTTTTACTGTATGATAATTACTTTTTACTACATGATAATTACGTACTTTGTTCATTGACATTTTTAAAGCATCATTTTCCCTTTTACTATATGTTAATTTTGTCATACGTGCTTTACAATCAATCGAAAGAATTTGTGGTTTATGTCGCGTGTCGTCCCTTGCACGTAGAGAAAGAGCTGTTAACCCGGCACCTCCAGGATCTCCGCGACGCTCGCTTATTTTTAACGGCGCAACTCGTTAGGTTTCCCGCCCTGTCCGGGGCTGGACGTGTCGGCCGCGTCGTGAATCCCGCGGTGGCGGCGCTGGGAGTATTATACGTGCGGCGCATGCGCGTGCATTGCGACGGCAAATTATCAGGCGGCAAGGCGCCGCGGTGCCGCTGGCCGGGCGGCCGGCCGCCAGGAGGGGCGCGAGGGCCAGAGGTCGACCACCTCCTCCTCCTCCCTCCTCTTATTCCTCTCTCCTCCGCTCCCCTCCTCCCTCCCCCCGTCACTCCCACCCTGTCTTCCCTCCCCCGCTTCATCCCTCCCCCGTCCTCTCCTCCCCGTCTCCCTCCCCCGTTCGTCCCCTCCCCCCCGTTTCGTCCCTCCCCCGTCGCTCCCCTCCCCCGTTCCGTCTCCCTCCCGGTCCTCCCCTCCCCCGTCCCTCCCCTCCCCCGTCGTCCCTTCCCCCGTCCTCCCACCCCCGTTCCTCCTCTCCCCCATCCTCCCTCCCCCGCCACCCCCTACTTAGTAATCCCTACTCCGTCCTCCCTACACCGTCCTCCCCCTTCCCTCATTCTTCTCCTCTCTCTCTTCTCCTCCCTACTTCTCTCCCTTGTTCCGCCTTCTTTTCCCTTCTCCTTCCTCCGTCATGCTTGTCCTCTTTCGCTTCTTACTCCCTCCAGCCATATCGCTCCACCCTCATCTCTTTGCCCTCCATCCTTCTCCTTCCTTCTTCCTCCGCCTTCATCCAATCATCACCCTCCACCATCGTCCCCTTGTCCCTTTCCTTTTCTTCCTTCGCCGTCCATTCCTCCCGCCATCCTCCTCTCTCCTTCCTCCGCCTCCTCCTCGTTCACCGCCTTTCCTCCTATTTCCTCTCCATGTCTTCACTTGACCTTCCCCTCCCTTCCCCCCTTCCCCCTCCCCCTGCGCGGCGTGGAGCACTTGGGATGCACGTGAGCGCGCGCGTGCAGGGCAACCGGGGCAGCGGGAGCAGGCAGCACTCGCCTCGGTAAACACAGGCGCCGGCCGCCGCGCAGGTCGCAGCGCGCAGGCCCCGGCGGACTGCACTACCAGGCCCGGCGGATGATCGGGGTCGCTACACCCACACGAAAAATTCTGAGTGGGTAAAATACAGTCAAAAAATAGACAAGGGGAATGATGGAGAGGAAATAAGAGGAGGTGGACGAGGAAGAAGCAGACGGAAGGAGACAGGAGGCTGGAGGCCGGACGGAGAGCGAAGGCAGGAGAGAAGAAGGACGAACGACGAGGGACGATGGTGGAGTGTGATGGATTGACGATGGAGAGAAGACAGAGGAAGAAGGAAGATGATGGAGGGACAAGAGACGATAATGGAGTGATGTGGGTAGTTTGAGGAAGGAGGGCGAAAGGAGGAAAAGTGAGAGAGGGAGGACGAAGATGGGAGAAAGGAAGAAGGAAGAAAGGAAGGAGGAAACAAGGAGATGAGTAGGAAGTGAGGAAAAGAAATTGGGGCGAGAGAAATATTTCATGAACATCAAATTCCAGAAATTAACTGCGTTTTTCGTTATTACGTAGACTCGAAACGTATATGCGATCAACTATGTCGCAAGGTCAGCTCAATAGCATTGCGATTGTCTATAGCCACAAGACATACAAATACAAGATTTGCAAAAGTTGTTTAATTTGACCCTCACCCCCGTCAAGTACCCATTCGGACTTCACACAAATCGCCAGCCCTGACCACAATAGCGTGCGTGGTTCAGAACAAACGTAAAAATCTTCTAGGACAAGTGGTGGAGTAGAAGATGCGCACTAGCAATGAACAAGTGATAACCTCATGTAACGATGTTACACATGACTGGAGCCCAGAAGTTCAGTCATTTATTGTACCTAAAATAGACAGGCAAAAAGGCTTTTCATTTGACTAAATTAGGCATTCAAAAGGCATTTATTCGTGATAAAGTAGAGTATAGAAAAGGCATGTAAACTATAAAAAATCTCTTTTAAAAGGAATTATTGTAAAACTTATTAATTAAAATTATTTACTTTTTTATTCTAACTCTAAAATTTACATCATCGCACACGTATAAGGAAACATCATTCCTGTATAATATCGATTCCATATACCATCTGATATAACTCCGAATTTGTTTTACTCGCTATACTGCCTCTTCGAAATTCTGATGTGAGCTCCCTTTTTGAGTTCTGACTTAAAGTGGGCCATGCTCAAAAGTACGATTAAATTCCTCGTGAACGAGCAAAGTCTGCCGGCATCAATGAAAAAACTCAAAAATCTTGAGTGGTATCACATTCCTTTTCATGGAGATTTCTAAAACTACCTAGCCATGGATCCACCGCTTTCACAGAAAGGCAAAACACTACCGTGACTTCTTTGTTTAACTTCACTGATATCGGTGCGAGGAAAAAGCAAAATAAAGACAAAAAGTAAAAATTAGGCAAAATACCAAAACTTTGCATCAGAAGCTAAAATAGGCAAAAAAAGATAAAATTAAAAGCTGCTAAAACAACTCGAGAAGTACAATTAAGTGATTCCTATTGATACAAATTATAAAATTGTAGCAATGGTTACAATTTTACTAGGACTTTCAACTATTTTTCGTACCAATGCAGAAGCGAACTAATGTTCGGAAGGCATTTTGTCAAACTACCGGCTCTACACGTGACTCACAGCGCCTGGTGGTAGGCAACTCATCCTGCACTGCTGTTTATAGTTACACGAACTTTCAGGGGACTTCGAAAAATTCCTCAATTTGGCGCTCTTAGACTGTGATACATGAGTGTTTGTAACGACGATGCACGTTCCGGTGTTACATATGACCAATAGAAACAAACTAGTAGTGCAACAAGAGCACGTACTTTCTAGCAATATAACCGTTTTCGTAATATTATAATATCCTATTAGTTTGAGGAATGCTGGGTCACAAGTCGGAGATGAATAGATGGTCTCTTTGATAAAAAAATCTATATTATTATTATTATTATGCATTCATTGTGTTTGTCTTGTTTGAAGAACAAAGCAACCGAGATTCTGGTTTCTATTCTATTTTGCTTTCTATTCTATTCTATTCTATTCTCAGCTGTGAATAGCAAAGAGACTAAAGACATTAATCCACATTACCAACCACTCATGAACGCGTGATTTTTTACAGAATGTTTCAGAAAAAGTGCGCACACACAGGTGGCAGGAAGATTAAGTCGGGATAAACAGAGTTTGTCAATGAACTCTGTATCCAAAAGGCCGGTGCTCGGCGGAAGGCCGTCAAAAAACTGTCCCCCTTGTGAGGTTGGCATAACAACATGCACTAGAGTCATATGGGTGGCCTCTGCTTCAGGCTAAGAGAGAAACGGCAAAACTTACGGTGAAACATATTGTAGCAGGAGTCGCCAGAGGCATATTTTGGGGGGGGGGGGGAAGAACACAGTGGTAACAGAAAATGGATTATGATTTCCAAGTTACTCTATACAAGAATTATCTTAATAAGAATAATTCAGTGTTCAGTTTAATTTTATAATTGATAATAAATGACTGCGCTGTGAAATGAAATGTTTGTCACTTGACGACACCCAAGCCTTTTTCTCATTAACCGTAACGCCTCTAAATTAAGTTTCAATTGACATTCACGCTCTTGGCTTGCATAACTACTCTCGTGGCCGCTTTCCTTATATTTCCAGTTTCTTCTTGACCCATTTACACGCAGCGGATGCATATATTTTATGAGGCGCGTCCCATCTTCCGGCATCTTCTTCATGCGCGTCTGACAAGTGACGTTTCCGCGTGCGACAAGGCCTACGCAGAAGACGAGTAGAAGCGGAGCGCGGTGAATTTCCCACCACTCAGAACTTGGCACGGGATCCGTTTCGTTTTCTTCAGTGTCAGCGCGGAAGACGTATCGACGCTGCTATCGCCAAGGCGGCCCATTTTTATTGTGCATTCACGCGAGGGAGGACGCGAGCGCTGCGCAGTGGCGCGAAACGGAATCTCAAGTACGCGAGACGTGTTTTGTTATTTCCAAGCACGCTTTTCCACTAAGAAGGAAAATGTTAATAAGTGTTAATGTTAAATGTTGATAGATGTTCATAAATTCCAATAAATTAATATAATTTAACGTTTAATAGATTTTTTAGATGGGAGATGAAAATATTTAGTCTTAGCTGCCAACATTTCGGTCTTCATTGAAACATTAGTGCAGTATCTAAAGGGCACACGCACACGAGCGTGACGCGCGTTAAGTATCGCTTATGCTTAAATTATAACTGACAGCTTCTTTTCGAAACAAACCATTGCGTTTTGTACTATCTTCATCGAGCGTCCATTGTTCTTAATAATGTATCTTATTTTTCTGTAAAATCTTAATTATAAAACACAGCCACTGGTTTTTAATTTTGCGCTCGAATGTTTTGTTACAGATCTTTCCAACATGGATTGTTTTTGGTCGATGTAATACATATGATTTAATTTTGAACATCGATGTTTAGTAACATAGATGTTCTGATATAGTTGCCGCGTAACTTGACCAGAGCGGAGCGTTGGCGTAAAATATTTTTTAACTAAGGATCATTTTCTTCAAAATTTTAATTTAAATTTTCTTGTAAAAATATAGTGAAATTCGCTTATAATGGTGGCAGAGGTCCGATTTTTCACTGTGAACCCTGAATTTTCGGAAAGTTTCAAACGTTTGAAATTTTTTCGGTCTCTTTTTATATCAACAAAATTGAAGATGAGATTCATTTTCTTCGATTTGATTTATTTTTTGCTAGATTTTGCTGAGCGCGAGCGCAGGGCTGTGCAGCGGTGGGCGACCGCAAGCAAGGGTCGGCTGCGCGCTCGGTCGCACACATCCACGCCACTTGCTTAATTCACCGCTCAGGCGGTGGCTTGGTAGCCCACGCCCGTCTGCTTCGCTTAACAGTCTGTTCGGGTTGCAGCGAGTGACACTATCGGTTATTTATTGATTTTGTGCGTTCACGCGCGCCGGAATTCGGAATTCGGAATTCGGCGAGGTTGGTTATTTCGAAATGTTTCCTTGTGAGTGCTAGAGAATTATTTGGTTATTGCAGTTCACAAATGATGCCTTCATATTGTGCTCGATATTAATTTTTTCCTCTTCTATTTCATTACTTCTTTTTCTTCTTCTCCGTTTCCTGCAATTGTAGTAAAATTCTGCCATCCTGCAAAAGTAGATCTTGCAGAAAACACACTTTTAATCTAATTAAATAATAGTTTATTTTTTACCGATGCATTGTAGCTTGTTATTGCCTTCGATATACACTACATGACTTACCTGGATCGAAAGAATTGTGGTTACGACGGAAATATGAAAACAGGTGAATGATGCTTCATGTTCTCTTATGGTGGGAAATATGAAAAAACGAACCCAGTCAAGTTAACATCTAGGTAATTAGTAAATAAGTGAATCTGAATCAATAAAATTATGTATGTACCACGGGAGTTGACTGGTTCTAATGACCTCGGGTATCAAAAAGCCGTCGAGCCAAAGGCCCTCCTTCACTTTTGTCACAGAGTGACACAAAAGCTTTGGAAATTGACGATAAATTCCCAACTCGCGGAGTGAGTACGATTTTTATCTGAGAATTTCAAAAGCACGAGTGGTATTTAATAGGACTATTCCACGAGTGAAATTATGTCCAACAGAGTTCCCAAATGCACCAAATATTTACAATCGATGTACACCGCTTCCAAATATAGATGAGTCACAGTTTCTGATTGGGCAGTAGGTGGAAGCGGTAAGAAAAAGCGATAAACGTTTTGAGATACACCGCCCTGATTGGGGTATTTTGTTTGAATAGTTAAACACCATCGGTTTTAATTTCACGAGTGGAATAGTCACTCTAATTTCATTTCATTTCCCCCTTGAGATTGTAGTTATCGAGGTTCCACTGCCTCGCTAATGGAAGGGTCGATGGAAGTCAAATGCCCCATTGGAAGAAGCCCTTGCGCGCAGCGGTGCGTGGTGGCCGGCGGCTGCCGGAGTAGCTGGTTGCCGACCCCTGGCGCCGCGCCGCACTTGTAGCGCTTCGTTTTTTGTGCTCGCGAGCGTTCGCGATCGGAAACGAGATTGGTGATCGGTGTACGAGGAGGGGACGCGCGGGGGTGGGGGTGGGGAGCTGGCTGTACGACTGTTGTTTGAACACGGCCCCGTGCCCGTATTAAATGTCGCTTCTCCACAGCTTCTTGAGAGATTTCACCTTGGACGCCGGAGCGTGGGACTGTCAGTTACCGTGGGCGTATCTTTCTCTTTTATCTCGGGACATGTTTTAGTGGAATCTTTTTGTGTGGTAAACCCGCGGTCTGCCGCCGCGTTCCCGCTGCAGGTTACTAGTTTCCGTGGCCCCTCTCACTCGGGTGCGACCTCCGAAGGGGAATGTTTATGGGAGGGCGTGGGCGCAAAGGCGCATTAGACGCGTTATTACTCCGTTATACGCGCGCTATAATTATGGAATTGCGTTGATAGAACAGTTCCATTTCTTCTCGTTTCTTACCGGCAAAGGGCGGAAGTAGTCAATTTGCTTTGCGTAAGAGCACATTTCTCTTTGCAGAACTTCGCGGAAGGCATCTGTATTGACATGACTTGTGCAAGTTTAGCAAAACCGCGTACTTGATTTTCTCGTAAACGGCGATTATCTGAAACACGACTCGTGTCAAGGACGTTTTCAGTTCAAAGAAAACATATTTCTGTTAACAGAATATAATGTGCTACGTCACGCTTAAGTAAAACTGAAGTCTTCGTGTTGAATGAATATATAATGAGTACAAATAATGTGACATTTCATATATTGAGGTCTGTTTCAGTCATCAGTTGCAATGTATTTTAATAATAGTGTTGAAATGTACTTTAATTTTATGATATAATTTTCCTTTCTACTTTATTTCGTACGCTCTGTTATTCTACACGTACGCAGCTAAAGTAAGAATTGTGAATTGAAAAATAAATTGTTGCCCAATAGTGTGACAGAAATATTATATTTTGAGAATTAAGGATTACTATCTCTGATTTATAAGATGGTTTCGAGTTTCTTCTTTCTTATTTTGTGTAAAAATTGAAAATTATTAGCATTAGTATTTGGTGTGGCTCTTGTATTCTCGTTGAAAACATTAAGGCACAAATGCATTCACCCCGTTTATAAGATTTTCAGTTTGTGCATATTGAAAGTAATAAGTTCTCGGGGGGTTGTAAATACTGAAGCAGATAATGCTTGAAGAGAATAATGGTATAACGATGTACTCTGTTAGAGCTTTTCCAACAGTTCATCTTCGAGCATAAAATCTGATTTCAAAGCAACCCTAGAGAACAATAGTATAACTTTATTGCTTATGCATCTCCTATAGTGTTCCCTGGCAAAAGCATTGGCAGAAGAATTGTCTTTCATACCAATAACTCAAAATATGTTTTTACTATTAGAAAAGGAAAAATGAATAGACAACCAGTGTTTTACAGCCACGTTCTCGTAAGAGAAGTGATTGTACGACAAAGAAGGAGCAGTACCTTAAAATATGAATCCTATCATTAATGATTTATTGCGTCCTCAACTGAAATGATTTGCCAATATAATAATTTCTTATAGAAAAAGTTAAAAATTACGCGTAAATCGTGAATCGCACTATATCTGCTGTCAACAAAAAGATGAATTCCCATGAAAGTGTGGGTGAAAAAGTAATATTACTTTATTTAGTCTTCAGGTATCGGGATTCGCTATGTGCCAAACAGCGCATGTGAAGACTGCCGTCCAGAGTGGCTTGCTATTCGAGAACACAATCCCTCATCTTCCAAAAATGATGTACTGTGCTACAAACTTACTGTAGCTGTTTAGGCGAATAGAAGATCGAAGGTGTGCAGGAAGAGAAATGAGAAACATGTGGCGGCTTAACATAATAAAGTTGGTGGGGATGCACATATGGTAGTTAGGCGCCAGTGACTGGAGCGTACCGCGTATCTCATGATCTCCGTTGACGCGCATGATCTGAATCCCTTTAAGGCTTGGGAGACTTATCTTGGAATTAAAATAATTTAAAAAGACATTTTCTTGGAAAACGCTATACATAGGACTTAAAAATACTAAATTTTAAAGACTAAAGTTTGCAGGAAAGCGCTGTGGTTGGTTGTTTTTAACAAGTCAAAAACATTTGTTTTAATTCATTCATATCACCTAACGTAAAAATGAGGAAGACTTAATTACTCAACAGATTATAAGCACGTTGCAGTGATACAACTAATTGAAAAATAATAGTAAAATTTACCCATAAATAATAATAATAATAATAATAATAATAATTATTATTATTATTATTATTATTATTATTATTATTTTATTCTTCAGTTTTGGCTAGTCGGTATGTCAACCATGCACAGGTATGATGACCAGGAGTGCGGTTGCTTTATTGAAGATACAGGTAGCTTCTAACAATACGGTATGTATTAAAGATTACTGCCTTCTGCATATTGCATGTGCTCCTGGCATTCGAGTAAAGACACTCTAGTGCTTGAAGATGTCATTTTGGAATCACTCCGGGGGTTGATATTATCATTGGCACAGTTGTCAATTTGCTGAAGTTCCACTGACTGACTTCATGGGCGAGATCAGTGTACTTCTGGATATTATTATTATTATTATTATTATTATTATTATTATTATTATTATTCAACTTAACATTGAATTATTTATGGTAAAATATTTCATAAGAAGGTTTATATAATAATGTTTTTATGTAATTATATTAGGTAAAATTATAGTATGTCAACATTATGAAGTTAAAGAAGAAAATACTCTACAATTCTGTAATAATGGGCTCCTGATGTTAAGTCAGCTTGACTTATCAGGACCCACAATAAATTTGATGGAAAATAAACTATTCTATTTCTATTATTATTATTATTATTATTATTATTATTATTATTATTATTATTATTATTATTATAGAGTATTCCTGGCAAAGTTCAGGCCGTAAGAAAGCCATCTCTTCCTTCGCCCTATTACTTTTACCTTCCATTATTTTCTTCGCGAGGAATGAATGGGCAAACTTGTCATTTATTCCTCGGGGAGCTGACAGTTTGTGTTTTGTTTCGCTTCGTGGAGCGCCCTTAAAAGCGCGCTGGCGCCCGCGCTCCTGTCCCCGCCCGGAGGCCGCCGCCGCCGCCGTGGCACGTGGAGCGCGACGTGGCGATGCGTATCGCGGCCGCTCCTCGGCCCAGTGGGTGGCGGAGGCCGCGCCTTATCAGGGAGAGCGCCACGGGAAACGCGCGCGCTCGTGCGGCGCCTCCGTCCCCACCCCTTACCACTCTATCACGCTCTCTATTTCTTTTCTCTTTCTCGTTATTTCCCCCTCCCCTCTCTCTCTCTATCCTTTTCTCTTTCTATCATTCTTCTCTTTCTAACACTTTCTCTCTCTTTCTCTCTCTCTCTCTTTCTCTCTCTTTCTCTCTCTTTCTCTCTCTTTCT